>WNWK01003827.1:0-155069 GCA_009830355.1 Cherax destructor
GAATAGCATTCTGACATCTTAATAAGGAATCGTTCAGGACCCTGTACACCGTGTACGTTAGGCCTATATTAGAGTATGCAGCACCAGTTTGGAACCCACACCTACCCAAGCACGCAGGGAAATTAGAGAAAGTGCAAAGGTTTGCAGAAAGTCTAGAACCGGAGCTAAGGGGCATGTCCTACGAGGAGAGGTTAATGGAAATCGACCTGATGTCATTGGAGGACAGGAGAGATAGGGGGGATATGATGCTCCAAACATTTTTCTTCGCTGCAGATTTCTAGGCCTAGAGAGAGCCGGTTGATGACTCAGATGGTGATGTGTGGCCACCTGGCTCTTTAGTAAGTAAGTAAGTTTATTCAGGTATACACAAATACAGTTACATATATCATCATACATAGTAACATATGTGTAGAGAACCTAGGATAACCCAAAAAAGTCAGACAGAGTGACTTATTTCCATTGGGGTCCATTTACTTATTTTAATTGGGGTTTAAGTAAAGGGTAGGGTAATAATTTATAGAAATGTGAAAAAATATTCTCATTTCTTTTTCCAAAGGAAATCTTGTTTCCTTTCCAATTTCACACAGATTTGGGCAGTGCATTTCCCTGACTGATGGGAAGCGGAGTTCAATAGTGTGTAAGCTGCGGTGGCCCACAATAACTCCAACAACAACAACAACTTCGGCTGTGGTGGCTAGTCTTGAGTGCTGACAACTTCTGCACCAGCCTTCATTGGGTGTGAACGTCTATTTCTCGTATGAGTATCGGTGATAAATTTCCCCAGTTCTCTCTGGGACTCTTGTTCTTATCTACTCTGCCCGCCGGGCACATTACAGGAGGGGCACCTGGTCATTGGCTTACCTTTAGCCAGCTCCATTTTTTCCGCTCTTCGGATAATTCTCTTAACATTTTTTGATGGGAAGCTGGTTATTAAACTCAGGGGGGGGGGGGAGGTCTCGCTCTGCTGGGGCTTGGCAAGGGGGGTCCACCTGATCTAATTGGAAACTTCAAGTTTCTATTTCAATTTACAAAGGAACTTTTGTTTCTTTTCTTTCATGGCCCAGCTTAGGGCAACAAATCTTCCCCGAACATCGGGAAGTCGGGCTCGATACTGCGTAAGCTGTCTAGCTCTGATAAACCCAACAAACAAAAACAAAACGTCTTGCTCGACCCTTGCCCTCTTCGACGTCTTGCTCTACCCCTGCCTTCAGCAACATTTTGCTCTACAGTTTCCCTCAGCAACGTCTTGCTGTGCCTGTGCCCACAGCGACGTCTTGCACTAGCCTTGCCTGCTTGGTGACGTCATGAAATATCCTTGCTTTCAGTGACATCATGATATATCATTGCTTTTAGTGACATCTCACTCTATCTTTGCCCTTAACGACGTCTTCCTCTGTCCCTGCTCTCGGCATCTTTTTGCTCAACCCTTGCCCTCATTGACATCATCGACATCTTTCTCTACCCTCCTCATTGACATCTTGCTTTACACCTGCGCTCAGCGACGTCTTGCTCTTCCTGTCCTCAGTGACATCTTAATTTACCCCTGCCCTCAGTGATATCTTAATTTACGCCTGCCCTCAATGACATCTCACTCAATGACTGACTAAGGTTTTCCTTTGGCCTTACCAGCACGTCTTTCATCACTCACAGGCCACTGAACAATTGGTCGTGGCACAATATACCAGACTTATAAGTAATTTATATTGTACGTATTTGTATCATAATACATAATGGTTCTAGGTTGTTGTGTGTTGTGGTTGTGGTTTTGTGTGTGTTGTGGTTTTGTGTGTTGTAGTTTTGTGTGTGTTTTGGTTGTGTTGTGGTTGTGTGTGTGTTGTGGTTGTGTGTGTGTTGTGGTTGTGTATGTGTGTGTGTGTGTGTTGTGGTTTGTGTATGTGTGTGTGTGTTTGTGTGTGTGTGTGTGTGTTGTGGTTGTGTGTGTGTTGTGGTTGTGTGTGTGTTGTGGTTGTGTGTGTGTTGTGGTTGTGTGTGTGTTGTGGGTGTGTGTTGTGGTTGTGTGTGTTGTGGTTGTGTGTGTTGTGGTTATATGTGTGTTGTGGTTGTGTGTGTTGTGGTTGTGTGTGTGTGTATTGTGGTTGTGCGTTGTGGCTGTGTGTGTGTTGTGGTTGTGTGTGTGTATTGTGGTTGTGTGTGT
Source organism: Cherax destructor (assembly GCA_009830355.1). Taxonomy (NCBI): domain Eukaryota; kingdom Metazoa; phylum Arthropoda; class Malacostraca; order Decapoda; family Parastacidae; genus Cherax; species Cherax destructor. The sequence goes on from WNWK01003827.1 coordinate 2,156, forward strand.
GTGTGTGTGTGTGTGTGTGTGTGTGTTGTGGTTGTGGTTGTGTGTCTGTCTGTGCTGTGGTTGCGTGTCTGTCTGTGCTGTGGTTGTGTGTGTATGTTTATTTATTTATTTATTATGGTACTAAAAATTTTTATAACTTGCCTAGAATAACCCAAAAATTCCTCACCACCTGTCTTTTTTCCTTCCTTGGATCAAATTAATTGCCTTCTTTTTCACTAGGCATTGTATGATCCCTGTGGGTTTAGCGCTACCCCCCTAAATTTGATAATAATAATAATAATAATTGAGAAATATAAATTTCTATCTGTGTATTTTCTTTAGACATTTATGTATTCTCATTAACATCTCCTCACAAGAGGTACAGGAGCTGATCAATGAATAAGGTGGTTTAGCGCTTCTTTTTTATTATAATAATAATAATGGAGATCAATGATTTCAAAAAGGTTCAACAATTTTAGTTGTTCACACTTGAGCCTAGAATTGTAGCTTTGAAGTACATATGTAGTAGATTTTATTCAGATCATTAACCTGGAGAGTTAGTAACCCAAGATAACCCAATAAAGCCATGTCATGAAAATGAAAATGTTTATTTCCTTGTAAAGCTTACAATGTGTGGTTTATATTTATAAAATATTAATTACAAGGAAAGCCACTAGCATGCCTAGGCATTTCGGGCAGAATAATCCTAATTCTTACTCTATATTGGCACAGGTTATGGAGCAGTACATTTTAATATACAGTGGACCCCTGGTTTTCGTAATTAATACATTCCAGAGGGAGTTACTAACACTGAATATTATGAACTCCAAATCTATTTTCCCCATAAGAAATAATGGAAATTCAATTAATCCGTTCCAGACACCCAAAAGTATTAAAATAAAATATTTTTGTACATCAAATATACACTTAATTACACAGAAAACAATGAGACATGAAGAATAAAACCATGACACTTACCTTTATTGAAGAGTTGTTGATGTGTGGAAGACAGGAGGAGGGAAGAGGATGGAATTTTTTTTATAGTTTGGAAGGGGAATCCCCTTCCATAAAGACCTCAAGTACCAAGTAATATGCTGGGGTTACTTCCCTTCTTTGTTTTTTAATGTCACTAGGACTAGCTTGAGAGTCACTGGACCCCTGTCCCACAAAATAACTGTCCAGAGAGGTCTGTGTCTGGCGTTTCTTTAAAACTTGCCTGAAATGGGACACCATATTGTCATTGTACATGTTGCCAACACGGCCTGCAACAGCTTTGTCAGGGTGAAAATGATCCATAAATTTTTGCACATCAGTCCACTTGGCACAAATCTCCTTAATCTTTGAAGAAGGCAACGTCTTCCATCTCTCTTCCTCCTCCTCTGAAGCAATTTCCTGAGCCGTGGTCTGTTGCTGTTGCAGATGAAGCTCTTGCAGATCTGCAGTGGTTAGCTTTTGATTGTGGTCCTCCACCAACTCTTCCACATCCTCGCTACTAACCTCCAACCCCATGGACTTCCCCAAAGACACAATTTTTTCCACAACAGGCTCAGGGTTCTGAGGGTCAGCCCCAAACCCTTCAAAATCCCTCTCTGGGACACAGTCTGGCCACAATTTTTTCCAAGCAGAGTTCAAAGTCCTTGAGGTCACTTCCTCCCAAGCCTTCCCTATATGGTTTATGCAATGGAGGATATTGAAGTGATCTTTCCAGAACTCTGTTAGGGTCAATTCAGTGTCCACGGTTATGTCAAAGCATCTTTGAAATGATCTGCTGGTCCATGGGCTGGAGGAGAGCTCGAGTGGTATTAGGGGGCATGAACTTCACTGTGACGAAATTAAACTCCTTCACCATTTGCTCTTCCAAGTCTCGAGGATGAGCAGGAGCATTGTCCATTACCAGGAGGCACTTGAGTTCCAATTTATTTTCCAGGAGGTATTTCTTCACACTGGGGCAAAACACTTCATTGAACCAATCAAGGAAAATGTCCCTCCCTCGTGACCCATGCCTTAGTGTTAGCCTTCCACATCACACACAAATAAGCCTTGGCAACACTGTATTTCTTGAACACTGGGATTTTCAGAGTGATACACGAGTAAAGGCTTCACTTTGAAATCCCTACTAGCATTACTACACAACATAAGAGTTAGCCTGTCTTTCAAAGGCTTGTGTCCTGGCAGTGCCTTTTCCTCCTGTGTAATGTAGGTCCTGTTTGGCATTTTCTTCAAAAACAGGCCTGTTTCGTCACAATTGAACACTTGTTGGGGGATGAATCCTTCAGCCTCTACATAGTCTTTAAATTCCTCCACATACTTTTCAGCCGCACATTTGTCAGAACTGGCAGTCTCACCATTCCTTATCACACTGTATATGCCACTACGCTTCTTAAATCTGTCAAACCAGCCTTTGCTTGCTTTAAATTCGCTCACTTCAGCACTCGTTGCAGGCATTTTCTTGACGAGATCATCATGCAACTGCCTCCTTTTTTCAGATATTATCGCCTGCATAGCACTATCTCCTGCCAATTCTTTCTCGGTGATCCACACCAACAACAAAGTCTCCATATCTTCCAGTATTTGCGATCTCTGTTTTGTGACCATACTTGCACCTTTCGCAACAATAGCTTCCTTGATTTCATTTCCCTTGGCCACGATGGAAGCGATGGTTGTATAGGCTTTGCCATACAGCGTGGCCAGCTCGGCGACATGTACACCACTTTCATATTATGCAATGATCTCTTTTTTCAGTTCTACCATGTTTCTGACCTTCTTTACCACAGGGCTGGCACTAGGAGCTTTCTTTAGGCCCTTGGTGGCTTATTTAGCAGTTGCAAGCACTAAAAAAATGGAATAATGACAAAATGTATGGTATGAACGCGTGGGTGACCGTCACTCGGTGGTAAACTTAGGACTAACTTAAGATTAATTGGGCAGAATAACTATATTAGGAATTTTATGTTTACAGTCGTTTGGGTGAGTGTAATTGTAAAATAGGGAGAATTACAGATACAGTGGACCCTCGCCATTCGAACACTCTTCATTCCAGAATGCTGTTCAAGTGCTGTTACCAAACGAATTTATTCCCATAAGGAATGATGTAAATTAGATTAGTCCATTTCAGACCCCCAAAAATACACTTATAAAAGCACTTACAATAATAAACTTACATAATAGGGTGAGTTTTGGAGTGTTCGAATAGCGAGGGTCCACTGTATTAAGAGTAAGTCTATTTTGTTTTGGATGTGTTCACGATACAAAAAAGAGAATAGGTGGTTTTCACGTACTAGCTGATGATGGGGTGTGTTAGTGAGCTCACATGTTTTTTAACGGTAGTTTTGAAAATGGTGGTTGAGTCTGCGGTTCTAGAGTTTTTGGTCAGGAAGCTTCAGATTTTAGGCCCTTTTTATGTACATTGAGTATTTTATGAGATTTAGCTGGACACGAGGAATGTCATAGAGATTTTTGTGTCTGGTATTGTGTCTATGGGTCCTGTTGCAACTATCAAGAAAGTGTTTTAGTTCAGGGTTAATATTAGAATTTATGGTTCTGTAAATGTAGGTTGCACAGTAGTAGGTGTGAATGTTTTGTACAGTAAGTTTAGGTCTTTGAAGAGTGGGGGGAGGGGTGTTGTCTAGCATTGGATTGTGTGATAATTCTTTCTGCAGCTTTTTGTTGGGTTATTAGTGGCTTTAGGTGGGTTGCTGCTGTTGATCCCCAGGCACAAATAGCATATGTGAGGTATGGATAGATGAGTGAATAGTATAGTGAGAGTGTGGTACTATATAGTAACGTATCTTTGATAAGATCCCAACTGTTTTGGATACTTTTTTTTGTTATGTGTTGGATATGAGTGTTGAATTTCAGGTTGCTGTCATGGTGCAGACCCAGAAATTTGCCCTAATTATGTTTAGCAATAAGTGTGTTCTCAATCATAATGTTCAGTTGGGCATGACCTGTTCTGCTTATCAGGTTGTTTGACTTATTTCCATTGGGATTCTTGAATCCTCTCCCCCAGGATGCAACCCATATCACACAGCTAACATTCAGGTACCTACTTACTGCTACGTGAACAGGGACAGCAGGTGTTAAGAAACATGCCCAATTTTTCCACTTGTCTGGGGGGTCAAACCCTTGTCCCTCAGTGTACGAGCTAAGGTTGCTACCAGTTAAGCCCTGTAGATCAATACCCTCAAGAGACCCAGGAGCTAAAATTGAACCCAGTCAAACACTAACACTGTTTACATAAGACGAATCACTCACAAAAGTTTGTGGGTGATTTCCAAAGATTTTTCCCCTACTAACAAGTACCAAAAAGCCATGAAGACTGGTTTTCATGGGGAGTTGGTCTTCCTGTTAGTTCAAAGACCCAGCTGCCAACATGTTCACTCTCATATCTAAATACACTCACTTTCCCATACTCACTCCCTCCCATTGCCTCGACTTTTTGTAACTCATCACCGTGCTCTTTTCTGTGTTCACATTTCATCCCTATTGCAGAGGTGGGCAAACTGTGGCTCCCGAGCTGCATGAAGCTCTCGAAGCTACTCTGTGTGGCTCCCGAGACCATATTGGGTTTCATTGCCATTTTCCTAAAATTTTATATTATTAATCTATAGTAATATAGTACGTATGTACCAATGTTAGAATATTTTTTATATATATATGGGTAATTCACATTATCTTTTCAAACAACCATATGCATTATGTGTCCAAACTGCTGTTTAAACTCACTGAACATAATCAAAACATGTTTCAAATAAGTACGGATGATGCAACTGGATTCTGCTCTGTCACTCTTCATGCAATACACACAAGTTACACACTTGCGGCGGTAGCGGAACATAACTAGTGCAGTGTAGATACGTAAGTACTTTTCTGATTAATAAATACTTAAGATTGATTTTAGTTAAAGTTATAAAACCCTTGTTTAAAATGACAGAGGAACAGAAGAGTATAAAATGGAAATACAAACAAGGAAAGACAGTGTGCCTCATCTGTCATACAACCATCAGCCACTTTAAAGCCAGTAATTTAACCCTTTGGGGGTCGACAGGCCTTCTCAGGAAAGTGTTCCTGGGGTCGAAATTTTTTTGGAAAAAAAAATTAATTTTTTCTTATGAAATGATAGAGAATCTTTTTCCGATCATAACGCCACCAAAATTATGAAATTTGATCGAAAACTAACGGAATTATGCTTTCGCGAAGTTAGCGGTAGCCATGACACTTACGCATCGGCGATTTCGCCCACTTTGAGCTCTATTTTCGACAAATTCCAATGTTTCAGTCTCCTAAAATTATAGCTATTTCGCTAGAACTCCATTTCTTCTATCGATTGAGTACAAGAAACCGCCTATTTACCAATTTCATCTACCCAAAATAGTGGTCAGAAAATGGCAATTTTCCAATTTCACACAAATTTCAAACGATGCCAATTTCAAAATAGGGTCCAGAGTAAACAAGGCAGACATTCCTGGCACTAAAATAACATGTTCTCTGTTCATTAGTCACGTCTCCAGGCCCCTGTTCCATTACTTTTGCTTTTCATTTTGAATTTTTATTCTCACAAAAAATAGAAGATTTACTGTTATGTACAACTGCATCATTGTAAAAATGGTATAAATATTATCAGAGCACTTGTGCATGAATATAAGACTCGCCAGTTGATGTGTATTGGAGGCATGGTGTGATTTGTTTACTCATGAACATCGTCAAAAATCGAACATTTTCGCTACTTTGAGCTCAATTTCAAGGTACTTGTCATTGTCATACCAATCAAAATCATCTTTATTTCTGTAATATATCTTCCATTCTATCAAATGAGATCAAGAAAACGAAAATACATCAATAAATATCATACGAAAATCGACTGCAAAGTCGATGTTTTAATCGAAAAAACCGGTCAGAGTTTTTTTTTCTCTCATTATGCAGTGTGTACTGCAGGATTTTTTTTATACTGCGCACACTGACCACACAGACCCATTCTTTCATATGTATGCCTACCAGACGTTTTCTGCTTAAATTGAGGCCGCTAGAATTTGGGCGTACTAGTACGGCACCAACCCCTGCTCGTAAAACGTACTAGTACGGCACCGACCCCCAAAGGGTTAAAGCATCACCATGAATGTAACCATAAAATATTTGCATCTGAATTTCCTTCTGAATCAGAACTGTAAAAAATAAAATATATTTTAAATCTAATTTAGTCACTCAACAAAATAGCCTACTATATACTAGTTGTATTTTTTTATTTATAAATACAATTTTAAAATATTTTCTTTGGCTCTTGAACATTAAAAAAAATGTATGAAAAGTATTATACTATGTGGCTCTTCTTATTGAGGAATTTGCCCACTCCTGCCCTATAGCATTCAAAGGCCTCATAGGTGCCCACATCTAAGGTGACTTTGGAAGATTCTAGAATCAAATCAGGGCACATGACATCATTGACATTTCTTCTAGCCATTAAGAAATTTTCATCATTGTCAGGTAACCTGAAAACCCTATCTCCTCCTCAAAGGATGCGAGGAGTTAAGATGTGAAGCCGTGTAGTTTCTGACTTGGGAGAGGGTTTTCCTCTAATAATTGTTTGCAATTCCTTGGAAGTAGGAATAGTGATTGGACTCACTTTAAGAAATTCATGAAAAAACAAAGTTATGGCAAAATTCATGAAAGTATAAAGATCTTAGGGCCAACCTATAACACACTAGAAACATCCAAATTCTCCATTATTTCGATGACTGAGTGCTATAGGATTGTACTTTCCTTCTTTTACATACCCTCCCAAATTTATCCACCAACTTTTGCGACTGCTCTTCAGAATCTTACAGAAGAACCATGTCATCGGCAAAGAGCCGCTTTGACAACTCCCACTTTGTATCTGATTCGTTGACTTTTAATACCACACCTCTCGCTAACACCCTAACATCACTTTTTTTTACAATCCCAGCTGTAACTGTGTTTAACAACCATGGTGGTCTGTGTATGAATTAAATATAACATCAATTTCAGACTGATAACTACAACTGCTGAATTCCACAAACATTCAGTTCCTGCTTAAGCTTCATTATGGCAGAAGAAGCAGAGAAAGAGGTTTGTAAACTTAAATTGTTTTTGTATTGTTTAAGACATAAATTTTTGTATTGTTTAAGACATAAATTTTTGTATTGTTTAAGACATGTATGAAAGAAGGGATGGTATGTAAGGATAAGCAGAGAGTATCCATAGTTCCTTTGTATAAGGGAAAAGATGTCTGGAAAGGATGTAAGAATTTTAAGGTTAAGTGTCTTAACAGAATTATTATTGAAAGCGTTAGGAGAAAAAGAAAGTAGAATTTCAGAGGAAGATATAGGAAAAGAAGAGTATTTGTATGGATTGTGTGTTTATAAGAAAGATAATGATAAGAAGCTGTTTGTTGCCTTTATGTATATGAAAATGGCACATAGTAAGAGTGGATATGAATTTGATATGACAGGTGTTGCAAGTTTATAAAATAGGTGATAGGTTGTTAACAGCTGTAATTGACTTTTATAGAGTGAGCACGCTCAGGTTAGGTTATTTAGGAGAGAAGGGGGAGAGTTTTCAAGGAAAAGCAGGCTTTAGACAAGATATGTGAAATTTTGTCATTAGTTTTTTTTTACCAAATGCATTAATTTTTTTTTTTTTTTTTGGGGGGGGAGAGCATGTGTAGTATGTATATACAGTAGAACCTCGTTTTTCGGCCATAATCCATTCTAGAAGGTCGGCCTAAATTTGAAGCACTATTTCCCATAAGAATTAATGTAAATACAATTAATCTGTTCCAGACACCCAAAAATATTCACAAAAAATACATTTTTTTAAGATTAATTATAGTTTTACATACACAAAACAATGAGAACTAAATAAAATAAATTAAGAACATTTAAATCACTATTACATACCTTTATTGAAGACTCTTGTTGGCTTATGAAAGACAGGGAGGAGGAGAGAGGGAGGGCAGATTATTGTTTGGAAGGGGAATCTCCCTCCATAAGGACTTTAGGTATCAAAGCCCTCTCTGGGGTTACTTCCCTTCTTTGTCTTTTAATGCCACTAGGACCAGCTTGAGAGTCACTGGACCCCTGTCGCACAAAATAACTGTCCAGAGTGCTCTGTTTCTGGCGTCTCTTTAAGATTTCCCTAAAATGGGACAAGGTTTTGTCACTGAACATATTGCAGATATGGCTTGTTTCAGCTTGGTCAGGGTGATATTTCTCAGCAAAAGCTTGCACCCTACAAATCTCCTTAATCTCTGAAGAAGGCAACTCCTTTCCTCTCTCTTCCCCCTCCTCTGAAGCAAGTTCCTCAGCTGTGGTCTGTTGCTGTTCCAGTTGAAGGTGTTGCAGCTCTTCAGTGGTTAGCTCTTCCCTGTGGTCATCCTCTAACTCTTCCACATCCTCGCCACAATAGATTCCACAACAGGCAGAGGGTCGACAGGGTCAGGGTCAGGCTCAAACCCTTCAAAATCCTTCTCGAGGACACAGTCTGGCCACAATTGTCTCCAAGAAGAGTTCAAAGTCCTGGATGTCACTGCATAAGCCTTACCTATAAGGCTTATGCAGTTGTAGATATTGAAGTGATTCTTCCAGAACTCTCTTAGGGTCAATTCAGTGTCCGAGGTCACTTCAAAACACTTTTGAAACAATGCTTTTGTGTAGAGTTTTTGAAGTTAGAAATTACCTGCTGGTCCATGAACTGGATGAGAGGAGTGGTGTTAGGAGGCAAGAACTTCACTGTTATAAAACGGAAATCCCTAGACAATAGGTCTACTAAGTTTGGAGAATGAGCAGGAGCATTGTCCATTACCAGGAGGCACTTGAGTGGCATTTTATTTTCCAGGAGGTATTTCTTCACACTCGGGTCAAACACTTCATTGAACCAATCAAGGAAAATTTCCCTCGTGACCCATGCCTTACTGTTAGCCTTCCACATCACACACAAATTAGCCTTGGCAACACTGTTTTTCTTGAACACTCTGGGATTTTCAGAGTGATACATGAGTTAAGGCTTCACTTTGAAATCCCCACTAGCATTAGCACAGAACAAAAGAGTTAGCCTGTCTTTCATAGGCTTGTGTCCTGGCAGTGCCTTTTCCTCCTCCGTGATGTAGGTCCTCTTTGGCATTTTCTTCCAAAAGAGGCCAGTTTCATCACAATTGAACACTTGTTGGGGTTGGAATTCTTCAGTCTCTACGTACCCCTTGAATTCCTGCACAAATTTTTCAGCCGCACATTTGTCTGAACTTGCAGCCTCACCATGCCTTACAACACTGTGTATGCCACTACACTTCTTAAATCTTTCAAACCAGCCTCTACTGGCCTTAAATTCACTATCATCATCACTAGTACCAGGCATTTTCTTTACGAGATCCGCATTCAACTGCCTTGCCTTTTTACAAATTATCGTCTCTGAAACACTATCTTCCGCTAACTGGTTTTCCCTGATCCACAACAACAATTTCTCCACATCTTCATTTGTTTGTGATCTCTTTTTCATTAACATGTTTACCCCTTTCACCACATCAGCTTCCTTGATTTGTTCTTTGTATGCCAGGATAGAAGTGATTGTTGATTTGTTTTTGCCATACATCCTGGCAAGTTCCAGCACCCGCACACCACTCATATTTTTCTATTACTTTCTTCTTAAATTCCATCATGTTTCTCACTTTCTTTACCAAAGGAACTTTACTAGGAACTTTCTTGGGGCTCATGGTGACTTATTTCACAGTCGCACTTAATAAAAAAACACCAAAAACAATGGATTTTAAGGAAATGTTTGGATGAATGCGTGGAGTATATGCTCACTCGCCGACAGACAAAGGGAGACTGACTTACCTACGCGCGGCATCCCGGCGGGAGGCGGGCTGACACGTCTAATACGGCCGACATACAAGGCAACGGCCGAAATACGGAGCAAACTTTCCGCTGAAAAACCGGCCTAAATACGAATCAGCCAATAAATGCAACGGCCTAAAAACGAGGTTCCACTGTATTTTGGGGGCACAAAACAGTTGAGAAATACTATACTGAAATTTTAATTTTGACTGTCTATTTGAAAACTAATCGTACATTTTGTTCAAAATATACTTATTGAATCTCCAACCCTTTTTGTTTCTTAACACAGCATTTGAATTCAGTTACAGTAAATAAATAAATGTTGTCTCTGAAACACAAAATGAGTTCCAATCTTAAACAAGTTTATTATGTGATCATAATTTTAAGCACACATTAATACAGTTTATACATTACTTTGACCATATGCAGTATTCAAAAATAATTAATTCTTATTTCCAGGTAATGTTTATGAACAGAGATATATCAAAGATGCCATGTTTCCGCGAAACATTTCTCTATAGCGTTAGTTCTGGGCTTGCAGTGGGTCTCATCCATTTTATGCTAACATCAAAAGTCCAGCGCTCTTCACACCTAGCATTTGGCACATATGGATGTGTTACATTAGCGTATTGGTAAGTTTAACCTATTGAAAGAAGCTTGTTGATCCTGTTTTTAGATTACTGATGTTATGAATTTTCCAAGACAGTTGATCATTCCAGATGATTAATAACCATATTACTTACCACTGCTCTATTTGTATTCATTCTGGTATAATTTAATTAAGGAATCCATTTGTCATGGTTTACTGGAAATTAGAAAAAGCCAGTAAAGGTGATTATGGTGTCAGTTTATTCGTAAGTCATTTACTTAAGATTGAAATCAGTTAATTCTCTGCTAAGTGGTACTGTATATACAGTAGACTGTCAATTAAGATGGTAGTTGTGTTCTTGAAAATGGCATCTGTTTAAAAAATATTGTCTGAAACAAACTGAAGAACATAGGATTATGTTCCTTGGACACCCCTCCCAAAATGGCAAACAACTTTTTTTTTTCAAGTCACCAAATTGTAAACAAATAAAAATGATTATGTAATTGTAATTAGTTGTCATGATGTTTAATGCATTGCTTAAGACTATAGATATTACATAAATAATATTTCTTGCCTTAAATTATAGTTGCTGGTGTATGTTGATGATTCTGAACAGAGTGGAGAGGGATGCTGTGGCCCAACTGCGCTGAGGTGGAGGGTTGTAAATTATTTGCTGAAGTGGATGGTTGGGGCTCTGGCACTCAAGTCATTGGTTGTACTCAAATAGTGAGAAATTCTGCAGTGTGTCTTTGGTCTCTTTAACTTTGCAGTATTTTATACAGCTGATAGTAAGAGATCATCAGCTGTTCTAGAGCAGTGCTTCTAGATTTGTCAGGGTCCTCAACAGTGAAAAAGTCTGCAACTTTACCAATAACATGGAACTGTTACACTGTTTACTTTTTTTCCTTCAGGTTCTTCTTCCTCATCTTCCTCTTTTATCTGCTTCCCTTGTATCTGTGCATTAAGTTCTGCCAACATTTCCTCCGGACTTCTGTTTCGGGGTAATTGTGTGGAGTGTTATAGAGCACCATGGCTTGCTTCTGTAGTGTTTTAGAATCTGAGTTCAAGGTGTTGAAGGAGGAGGTTCTATTTCTCAAGTAAGAAAATAAGAAGCTGAAAATTAGCCTGGATAACTATAGCAATCCTAGGTAGTAGGTTGGTAGACAGCAACCGCCCATGGAGGTACTACCGTCCTGCCAAGTGAGTGTAAAACGAAAGCCTGTAATTGTTTTACATGATGGTAGGATTGCTGGTGTCTTTTTTCTGTCTCATAAACATGCAAGATTTCAGGTACATCTTGCTACTTCTACTTACACTTAGGTCACACTACACATTCATGTACAAGCATATATATACACACCCCTCTGGGTTTTCTTCTATTTTCTTACTAGTTCTTGTTCTTATTTCCTCTTATCTCCATGGGGAAGTGGAACAGAATTCTTCCTCCGTAAGCCATGCGTGTCGTAAGAGGCGCCTAAAATGCCTCGAGCAAGGGGCTAGTAACCCCTTCTGAATAAATTACTAAATGTAAAAGGAGAAACTTTCGTTTTTCCTTTTGGGCCACCCTGCCTCGGTGGGAAACGGCTGACGTGTTGAAAGGAAAGGAACTATAGCAATGCCTAGGTAGTAGGTTTGTAGACAGCAACTGCCCAGGGAGGTACTACTGTCCTGCCAAGTGAGTATAAAACGAAAGTCTGTAATTGTTTTACATGATGGTAGGATTGCTGGTGTCTTTTTTCAGGTACTTCTACTTACACTTAGGTCACACTGCACATACATGTACAAGCATATATATACACACACCCCTAGGTTTTCTCCTATTTTCTTACTAGTTCTTGTTCTTGTTTGTTTCCTCTTATCTCCATGGGAAAGTGGAACAGAATTCTTCCTCCGTAAGCCATGCATATCGTAAGAGGCGACTAACATGCTGGGAGCAAAGGGCTAGTAACCCTTTCTCCTGTATACGTACATTACTAAATTTAAAAAGAGAAACTTCCATTTTTCTTTTTGGGTCACCCTGCCTCGGTGGGATACGGCTGGTTTGTTGAAAGGAGAAGTACAGTGGACCCTCGGTTTTCGTTCAAAATTCTTTCCAGAATGCTGTTCGAGTGCCGTTACTGAACGAATTTGTTCCGATAAGGACAAATGTAAATTAGATTAGTCGTTTCGGACACCAAAAAATACACTTACAAAAGCACTTACAAAAATACACTTACATAATTGTTCGAGTTTGGAGGTGAACGAAAACCAAGGGTCCACTGTATATCAATGAATGTGAGGTGGTTGGAGTTAGTGAGGAGCAGATTGGCATCCATTACAAATGGGTAGAAGTTTCCAGTAAAGTTAGAAGCATCAAAGTAAGGAAGGTTAATAGAGAAGATTTGAAGGCAAGAAATTGCTTCTTTATTCTCCAGGATGTATGTACTGTATTTCAGTGGTCTGTGAGGTTAGGGTAAGAATATCCTTGTGGTTGGTGACATACAGGTAAGATGTATTGACCATACTTTCTGTAACAGAGATAAGGTGAGACAGAGGGTGTCTTTTCCAGGAACTGGTGTTGGTGATATAGTCAACAGGTTGGATAATATCATTATGTTTAGTGCTTTTACCACTTTTCTGCCATTATCACACAACAGTTGCATAAGGGAAGGGCAACTGGCTCCATATTTTAAGGTAAGTATTGTATGTACTGTGTATTTATTTTAATTTTTTATCTGTTTTTTATGCATAGCTGTATTGAGCACTTAATATATGGTAGTATAAACACGTTATCAGGCATTTTAGACACATTCGATAATGAAAAAATGCTCTTTTTCCACCTGCTAGCGATTTTCATTTACCTCATGGGGTCAGGAAGCAAAGAGCCATACAAACAGCTTTTTATTTTTTCTCTCTTTGGGTTTAATACACAGTATTAGTGGGAACTTTAAAAATAGGGTATTAGCATGTAGTGCTGGGTTGTGGTTCTGGCATGTTGTAAAGTGTTGGAGGGCGGTGGCATGTTGTGGAGGGCAGTGAAGGAAGTTGTCAAACAAAAGTTTTTCTTTTTAATTTGGTAATTTAGACAGGAGAAAGGGTTACTAACCCCCTTGCTCCCAGCATTTTAGTCACCTCTTAGGACATGTGCAATGCATGCTTGTACTTAGAAGTTGTCGTCTCACTGTTTTATAAAATTAGAGAGTATGGAAAAAGAGGTGAATGATGAAGGTGGCAGAGAGATAAGAGAGAAAGGCAAGGGAATAAATAATAGAATAGAGCAAAACAGGACAGAAAAATGTAAAAAAAAAAAGGAGAAAGAAAAAATTTACAAAAACATGGGATAGGAAAAAGATATAAAGTTAAGTACAGTACTGGCATTATTATCATGGATTTTTTGAAAATTTGATATTTTTCTACTAAAAGGTTAATTAAGCCAATTTCACTGATTGCTAATGGATTTGTTTTGATACATTAGTACAGGGCAACTATTTAAAATTAACTTCAAAAGAGTTTAAGAGTACAGTGGACCCCCGAGTTTCGTAAAAACTTCATTCCTGAAGTCTGCTCAAGTGCCATTACCGAACGAATTTACTCCCCCTTAAGGAAAAATTTCACGTAGGTTAGTCTATTTCAGACCCCCAAAAATACACTTCCACAAGAACTTACAAAATTATACTTACATAATTGCACGATTTCCGGGGTATTCGTTAACCGAGGGTCCACTGTATTGTGAGTTTTTGTCTGGCATCTGTGAAGGAACAATGGATGGCAGCACTGAATTAGATGGGCCGTGTGGTGTTTATCCAGTGACTTGTCTCAGTTGCTGTCCTGGTTTGGCGTGCAAAGGGTGTTTTCTGCTTCTTAGTTTTCCCCCAAAACTCTTCCTAAATCACAACCAAACAGGATGCCTTAAGCTATATTGATAACTTAGTCACACAGAACACTCTTTCACAAATTATTTACTACGTTGATGGTTCCATACACCAATCCACTGGTGCAGCTGGTAGTGCTGCTGTTGTTGTACAGAGCGATGGCTCTCATAAAGAAATTGGAGCATGCATCAATAACGGGCCTCTACCCTTCAAACAGAACTGTTTGCCATACTCCTTGCACTCAAATGCGTCCATGTATCTAAGGTTGACACTTTAATTGTAGCTTGATTCTCTGTTATCCATAAATGCTCTCAATTCATTAAAGTCTGGTTTATCTCTTTCCGTACCATTTTTTCCTCTCTACCTGTAGCTCAACAATGTACTCAAAGCTCAGCACCATATGGTCGCTGGCTCCCAGGGGGCTCTCGTGAGTTATGTCCTCGATGTCTGAGCTGTTCAGGGTGAATACAAGGTCCAGCCTTGCTGGTTCATCCTCTCCTCTCTCTCTGGTCGTGTCCCTGACATGTTGGTGCATCATGTTTTCCAGTACCACGTCCATCATCTTGGCTCTCCAAGTTTCTGGACCCCCACGTGGTTCTTGGTTCTCCCAGTCGATCTCCCTGTGGTTGAAATCGCCCATGACCAGTAACTTCGCTCAGCTCATGTGCGCTTTTCTTGCCACCTCCGCCAGAGTGTCCACCATTGCTCTGTTGTTCTCGTCATATTCCTCTTCTGGCCTCCTGCAGTTCTGTGGTGGGTTATACATCACTGCAATGACTATCTTGTGCTCCCCAGACTGGATGGTACCTACTATAAAGTCCCTTTCTCGACACACCTCCATTCCTTCCATTTCCTCGAATCTCCAATGGTTCCTTACGAGCAGTGCGACCCCTCCTCCCCCTGCTCCTTCTATCTTTCCTCAGGATCTGATATCCCTGTGGGAAGATTGCGTCTGCTATTGTCTCATTGAGTTTAGTTTCTGTGATGGCTATGATGTCTGGGGACATCTCACCTATTCTTTCATTCCACTCTTCATACTTATTCGTGATTCCATCCGCATTTGTGTACCAAACCTTCAACCTCATTTCCAATACTGTGGCCCTGGGGGGATCTTGGTGGATTGGGGGGGTGTGGGCAGGGTGCCCATAGGGGTTGCTGCATGGGGGTTGTATGGTTGTGGTATGGGTTGGTGGGGTGGGGTTTGTGGTTGGGGGTAATTGTGATGGTGGGTTTTGGGTTGCTGGGGTGGGGACAGGGGGAATGATGTGTGTGTTTGGTGTTAAAGTGTATGGTTGCCGTTGGGTTGCTGTGATTTGAGGCCCTCCGTGGGTGCTTCCGGTGGGTGTGTTTGTCCTGCTGCTTGGGCATGGTGTCCTCTGTGTGTGTGTGTGTGTGTGTGTGTGTGTGTGTGTGTGTACTCACCTAGTTGTGGTTGCAGGGGTCGAGTCATAGCTCCTGGCCCCGCCTCTTCACTGGCCGCTATTGGGTCACTCTCCCTGCTCCATGTGTGTGTTTCTATGCTTGTGTGCATGTTAGTTACCATTTTGTCCTAGGCACATGTCGATTAGACACTAGGCCTGTTGTATGTATGTGTGTGTGTGTGTGTGTAAGGAAACACTTCGAAATGTTTCCGTCCCGCCAGGAATTGAACCCGGGCCCTCCATGCGTGAAGCGAGAGCTTTAGCCACCAGGCCACCGGGGCTGTCTGTGCGTGCACCCTCCTGTGTGTATGTGTGCGCGTGCTCATATGTGTGCGTGCTCGTGTGGGTGTATGACCCACTTAATATTTGTACTTATAACTCATTACAATTGTGACCAGGTGTGGACGTGTCAGTGGCTCATTACTTTGTAATTTGTTCTTGATTGTAACCATGTATAGGAGTGTAGATGGTTCATTACCTTTGTAACTTGCCATGATTATGACCAGATCTACCTGGAGTTCATTACCTTTGTAACTAGTTCAGCTATCATAACTTTGGGGTCCAGTCCCTGAACCCATTATCTACCTCTGTAATCTTTTAACTACTGCCCACAGGATGGGTATGGGGTGCATAATAAAGATGTTAAACTAACTAAACTAACTGCTTCTTAGTGACTGTGATAATTCCAGTAGTGTGTATTTTCTGTGCCCGTACTTGCTGTTGAAAGTACCTTTTGTTTTTTCCTTGCAGTTGTGGTACAGATAAGCATTTGAGTGATGAGTGGTGTTTTAACTTAGTAAAATTAAGAATAAATTGAATTACGATCAAGATTTAAATTCATGAAGGGTGGGAAGAAAACAACACCAAGACAAGACAGAAAAATAATACGAATGGCTCTTAACAACAGAAGAGCATCTTGCAGGTAGATTTCCTCTGACCTAGCAGCAGCAGCCCAAAGGACGGTTAATGAGAGGGTTTTGGAGAGTGAATTGAAAGCACATCATCCCAGAAAGAAAGCCATGACTTACTGAACCCACGATATGGAAACGTTTAGCCTGGGCTAAAAATCACATTGAGTGGACTTCTGAACAATGGGAGTAGGTAAAAATTACATTTAACAGTGCTGGATGACCATATGCTGACTGTATGATGGCAGTCAAGTGAGGAATTTATGCCTGAATGTCTGAAGAGAACAGTCAAATTTCCTTAGATGATCGTGGTGTGAGGGCCATTTCCACTCATGGAACAAGTCATTTGCACATTGTTGAGGGTACCTTGAACCAGGTTAAGTATATAGAAGTACTACAATGCTAAGATAAAGGATTGGTGTGGTGATGGACATTGGATATTCCAACAAGACTCAGCCCCATGTCACACGGCAAAATCAGTAGAAACGTGGTTTGCACAAAATGGCGTCAAGCTGCTCCCGTGGGCTGGAAATTTCCCTGACATGAGCCCTATTGAGAGATTATAGTCTGTATTAAAGAATGAAATACATGAAATTCTCATTACAACCAAAGTGCAACTCATAGAATGCCTTATTATGATTTGGTTTCATTCTGCCAGAGTCAAGGAATTATGCAAAACTTTGATGGTTGTTATGATGACCACACGTGTTAAAGCACTTATGGATGCTAGGGCTGGTCAAACCAAATATTAATCAATGTAAAATAGTTGACCTGTACTGGAGTATCAAAATAAATTCATTTGCAGTCAGTGAAATTTGTTTAATTGACCTTTTACAGTGGACCCCCGGAGTTCGTACTGCTCCAAACTCGAACAATTATGTAAGTGTATTTTTGGGGGTCTAAAAGGACTAATCTAATTTACATTATTCCTTATGGGAACAAATTCGTTCGGTAACGGCACTTGAACAGCATTCTGGAACGAATTAATGATGAACTCCGGGGGGTCCACTGTAGTAGAAAAATATCAAATTTAAAAAATAAATCCATAATAATACCAGTACTGTAGATGTAAAGGTAGATAAAGAAAAAATGTTGAAATGGTATTGTATGTAAATAGCATGTAAATAAAGATAAAATGGAGTCTTTAGTTACATGAAAAAGCTCGCTGTGGGTGAAATGATATCAACTGCATCTACGTGTATTTACTCAAAAGCTAAAAATGTTCTGAAGGAGCATCATTCAAGATGCAGTAGGTAAATTGTATTTGCTCTTTATTTGGAAATGGTGTCAAAACTTATGTGAACTGCTTGCCTTTACAGGTCATACTGTCGATACAACTTTTCAAAGCAGAAGTTCGATATGAGCAAGATCCAGAGTGCCATGAAAAATCATGCTCTATATGAAGGCACTGAAATTGAGAAGCCGATTAAAAAAATAGATTAATATATGTACTCTAGTATATTTCTTTGTAGACATCTTAAAATCTTAGTATCAGTGGAATGTTTTGACACACACACACACATAAATATAATTATACAGAGATCATTCTCTACATTTTCTAATCCTAGATGAGTAAAAAAATGAGTATGATAATTAAACCATAATACTGTATAGAAATCCTATACTGTATCATTCATCTCAAGTTATGTACGTATTATTGTATTTTGTGTACGTAATTAGAAACCTTCTCAAGATACATGTATAGTTGTATTCCTAGAATTTATGGAGTGGATTTATAAAACTGAGTTACTGAAGATTTTTAATGAAAGATAATACAAGTAGGTTCTAATATTGTAAGTTTAATTAAAGTAGGCTCCATATTTAGCATTTTATACACTAAATTTCAATGGGGCAATTGCTTTAGAAGTTCAGAAATATGCCTGGAGCATTTTACTCACCATTGTAGTTGGCCAGACCTTATTGCTCATGACCTGGTTTATCACACTTACTACTAATATCTGTCCACATTCCCTTCAAAGGCCCATCTTTTCATGGCTAAATACATTTGCAGTAAATGCAAAATATCTTGATATTCTCAACCTTGATTTTGAAAAAAATTCTTATGAACCCTCCTTCACAGTGACTTTCTCATTTTGTCCCTCTGAATATGTTCTACTTAAGAACCTATTAGTCATGCATTTTATTTCTCTGTAGGGAATATATATTTTTTGAGCAGCTTGTACAGTATTTAGAAAATGTTATATTGGCAGTTCTCTTCATTCTCATAATCAGCACTAGTCAGGTGTTCTCTATAGAGAGTTGTAATCTGCAGTCAAAATCTGGGATCTTTACTGCATTATCCTTATCCTTATCATTATCCTTGTCATCACTTGTGCCAAGCTCCTTTATCTCCAAATTGTTTACAACAATCTCCTTGTTTGTCAGAACCCAAGCAAGCAAGTTATTTCCTCTCACTGATTAGTGCCTTAAGAAACCATCCTAAACTATATCAGATTTCCGGACTCCAGATTCCCAGTAGTAAGTTTGGCTAAAATTAAAATCCCTTAGGATTACTACATTTTCATATCTTGAAGCCTTAACAGTTTTTGTCCCAAGAAGTCTCTCTTGGTTGCCTTGTAAGTTCAGGGGTCAGTACTGCCTGCCTAAGATCAGATTTTTGTCTTTAGAAAATTGCAACCAATTGCCAGTTCCTTTAGAATAAATATAATTTTTGATGCAACAGTTCATGTTTTCTTTGACATATAGCATTGCTTCACCCTGTGCTTATTACTTCTATTATCGAGGACTATTTTAAAAACCTTGTGTTTCATTTGGCTGACAGGCCTAATTCTTTAACTTAAACCATGTCTTGGTAATTGCAATAATATCTTTCTTGTGCAAGTAATAAATCTCACTTTACCCATCTTATTCTTAGCACTACAACTATTAGTATGATATATTTTGAAGAAAAAAAAAATCCTCGTATCTTCTTCTGTTGCTCTTGATTTTCTTTACTGTACTTTTCACTTTTTTATTTTTATGTCCCTCAAATTTCTTTGCTTGTTTCAAAATTAATTTCTTTTCCATTATTTTTTTTGTACCACAGCCCCTGTTCATATTTGTTTTTCTGTCATGGCCCAATGCAAGGTTTTCTTTTCATTATTGTTTATAACTGCACAACACCCTCTTCCCAAGTAAACTTGTATCTTCATCCTCAGTGAGGCTTAACCTTCAACAAGTTACAGTCCATGCTTATCCCATCTCTATTTTTAAACACTGTTGTATTTATTGTTACTACACAACTCATGCTATCTCATTCTGAAATTTTTTTTAAATTTTGATCTAATAAAATCAACCCTATGTTAGTATACAAACTTTAATCTTGACATTTTCCTAAATTACCCTTGTAAATTGCCTTTCATATGCTACACACACACATTGTTACCCTAGCACATATCAAATGTGTTTTATTTTTTATTGTCACGATCGTGGACCAGGCCGCAGGGGTATTGATCCACGGAACACCCTCCAGATATATAATCATTACCATTATTATTATATTAATGGAAATGGTAGGTAATAATGTTTGAGCCAAGGAATGACTATGAATTACATTATCATTCTATATTCACAAGAAAGCACTAAACCCATATGGGCTATACAGTACAGTGGACCCCCGGTGTTCGTCCTGCTCAAAACACTCCCTTTTATGTAAGTGTATTTTTTTAAATGCTTTTATAAGTGTAGTTTTGGGGGTCTAAAAGGACTAGTCTACTTTACATTATTTCTTAAGGGAATAAATTCGGTTGGTAATGGCACTTGAGCAGCATTCTGTTACGAAAAATGGACGAACACCGGGGGTCCACTGTATCAGCATATTAACCCATTAACTGTCCAAATGTAGATCTATGTTTTTACCAATAGCGTTTGGGCTCCAAACATACATCAACGTTTTATTTTTCCTGCCTCCAAATTTGGGACGATTGGCCTGAGATTCCTGGTCAGTATAGAATGGGTCTTAACACTTAGTGTACTCACCTATTTGTGGTTGCAGGGGTCGAGTCATAGCTCCTGGTGTGTGCAGTATTAAAAAAAATCTGGGACCACTTAGTATTTTGTGGGAGCACCAGTTCAATTGTGTGCCAGCTAGAGCAAAGAGTGTGGCAAACTCCTGGGATTCACTGATGTCATGTCTTATTAACACTCCCCTTTTAAGAGGAAAGTGATGTTCACTCCGACTTTAGTGGCTTTGAGATTGATGTGGCCACAAGTGGTCGAGGAAATATCAAAAACCTCGATAATAACCCATGTGCAACATCCTTTCAATTTTGATACCCCTGGTAGTGTCATCCTGCCAGAATGTCCTGTAACCTATGCCCTAAGTAAAGAGAAAATTCTGGAACATGTGTAGTACGTGTTTGGCAGGCTGGCTGGGTGGGTGGGTGACTGATTGACTTTGGCTGTCTCTGTCTCCATCTGTATCTATCTCTGCCTGTCTCTGTATCTCTGTCTATCTCTGTCTCTATCTCACAGATACCCATAAATACGTAGTTATTATACATAGTGTAAATTATCTAGGATAACCAGACAAAGTGCTGTACTGTGCTTGTAGATATAAGGCATAATAAGCATGACTGGCAAGTAATACGCATTTTCACTTGTTCAGGAATCAAAGGTGATGACTGCATCGTGTGTAATATCTGTTGGTTCAGAGACAGAAAGAGAGACAGGAAGGCAGACACACAGCAGACAAATAGACAAACAGATAGACATGTTTATATGCAACACGTGTGTAATATCTGTTGGTTCTGAGACAGAAAGAGAGACAAGAAGGGGGTCTGAAACTGACTAATCTAATTTTCATTATTCCTTATGGGAACAAATTCGCTTGGTAACGATACTTGAACAGCCTTCTGGAACGAAGAAAGTTTGAAACTCGGGGTACCACTGTATTAGTGTCAGAACAAACATTGTCTATGAAATCACAAGAACTACTACAAATTGTAATTATCAGAACAAAAGTTATATAAATTAAAAAAAAAAAAAAGGAAAAAAAAAAGGTATATCGGCAACACTTCTGCAAGCAGCAGGACTCCATGTTTCCATCAGGTGAGCATCCATTGTCAACTTCGCGGTCTTGTATCTTGGTAAGTACTGACCCTAAAAAATTTTTTTTTTGGTCTTATTACATACAGAAAATTGCCCTCTTCATTTAAAAAAAAAAATTCAAAATATTTGGAGCTCTGGACGAGAGAACGTAGATCTACGTTTGGACAGTTAATGGGTTAAATGCCAAGCATTGTTTTAATGGTTAAGAATAATGTTTTCTGTGATTTCCAGAGGAAGATTATAAGCTTTCAGGGAAAGTTATTAACAACCCACGTATCTACAGTGGCTTGATGGAAGGATGTAGGACAGGTCTCCTATTACAGTGCTATTAATAAGATGTAAGTTTTCTTACTTCAGCGGGAGATAGCCAGCATGTTAAAAAAGAAATTTTCCAAGTAACAACATTATTTGTTAATTACAAAACTTAAACTGGTCAGTGTGATATTTTAATTTGAGTTATTATGTGGAATCTTGAGTACTATACAAAGGAATACAATATGTCAGTCCTATTGCCGAAACAAAAAATTTATCTGTATATGTATATATTTAATAAACCATGTTCAATCTTTTTAGCAGTATTTATCTTTACCAGTACCAGACTTAGTGTTAGAAATTTGAAGCTGAAATTTATTTATTTAATGTCAACTCTCCCACTGTCCATCAAGGAGAACTATGTCATTGAGGCCAGGGTCCCTGATGTAGTTCTATGTCATGAGCTCAGCTCACTCAGATAAGCTGTGAGCAGTAAATTTTGGTCTAGATATTAAAGAAAATCCAAGCCACTTGCATACAAAACCTTCTTTACCCCCTCCCTCCAACCTTTCCTAGGCCGACCCCTACCTCGCCTTCCCTCCACTACAGATTTATACTCTCTCGAAGTCATTCTATTTTGACTCCATCCTCTCTGCATGTTCGAACCACCTCAACAACCCCTCCTCAGCCCTCCGGATAATAGTTATGGTAATCCTGCACTTCCTCCTAATTTCCAAACTACGAATTCTCTGCATTATATTCACACCACCACACATTGCCCTCAGACACAACATCTCCACTGCCTCCAGCCTTCTTCTTGTTGCAACATTCACCACCTATTATTTGCACTCATATAAGAGCATTGGTATAACTATACTCTCATACATTCCCCTCTTTGCTTTCTTGGACAAAGTTCTTTGTCTCCACAGACTCCTCAGTGCACCACTCACTTTTTTCCCCTTGTCAATTATATGATTCACCTTATCTTTCATAGACCCATCCTCTGACACATCCACTCCCAAATATCTGAATACATTCACCTCCTCCATTCTCTCTCCCTCCAATCTGATATCCAGTCTTTCGTTACCTAATTTTTTTGTTATCCTCATCCTTACTCTTTCCTATATTCACTTTTAATTTTCTTCTTTTACATACCTTACTAAACTCATCCACCAACTTCTGCAACTTCTCTTCAGAATCTCCCAAAAGCACAGTGTCATCAGCAAAGAGCAACTGTGACAACTCCCACTTTGTGTTAGATTCACTTCTCTTACAACCATGATGACATCACACATCCTTGTCTAAGACCTACTTTTACTGGGAAATAATCTCCTCTCCTACACACACTAACCTGAGCCTCACTATCCTCGTAAAAACTTTTCACTGCTTTCAATAACCTACCTTCTCTTCCATACCTCTTTAAGGGGGGCTCCTTGACGTGGTAAAGAGGCTATCGGTCTGAGGAATTGGACCTTTTGGTCTTCTTCCTCAGACCGAACCTAATTACCCCCCAATCCCCCCTCCCTTTTCCCATCTCCCCCATCCTCCCTTTTCCCTTTCCTCCTCCTCCTCCTCATCCCTCCCTTATTTCCTTCCCAGTTTTACCCTGGGAGCTTCTCTCCTCAGGCATTCTAGTTCCTAGGTAGGGGGAAGGGTATCGTAGTCCATCCCATTCTGTTGAGGTCCTTGGCGGTGGTGTAGTTTGCCGTGGAATCTGGATCGCCTGGGGATGTCCGATCCCTCTCGGTCACCCGGGGGTGGCTTTGGGTATCTTTCGGGCGACGGGTGTATCTCTGGAGGCCACCTTTCGGATTCCGGGGTGGTGGCCGAAGGCGGTATGCTTTGTGGCGGATATCCGGCCGCCTCTCTTTGTCCGCCGAGATGGCTCGGTGGATGTGAGGTTGCTATCCCGGATTGCTGGTTTACTGGCGTGAAGGGTAGGGTATGGCACGGGTTCCATGCAGCATCTGCACTACTTGCGGTGTTGAGGTCCTCTTGGGCACGGAGGGATTTGCGCTCCCTTTCATTCCTCCTAGGACCTATTCCTCCACGTTCCCCTTTTTTATTCTTTTTTTATTTTTATTTTCTTTTCTTCTTTTTTTTTTTTCTTAAAAATAAAAAGAAAGAAGTAACCTAACATGCTGACCCAATCCATGAACCCACTACCCCGGGCCCTTCCTGATACCGCACCCAGTACTGACACTGCCTCGTTAACGGATGACTCTTTGGACACCTCTCATGCCCTGTACCTCTTGCTGGTGCTGGTTCGTCACCTGCTTCAGGTACCAGGGTCCCGACTGGCCCTTTCGATACGTCTGACCTTCGCTCTTCTCTGACCTTGATTCCGGCTTCTCCTCGACGGTGCGGCAATTTCGAATCGCTCGCCCGTCTCCCATCGGACCACCCCGGTCCCACACAAAAACGACCAAGACCCACACATGACGATTCGACACTCCCTTCTCGTTCATCGCAGAAACGACCAGCTCGTCACTCACTCCCCTTAAACTCTCTGTTTCAAACTACTCAATGGACAAAGTTTTTACTCTTCGTCCAACTTCTCCTAATACCTATCTTTCAGACCATAGTATTGGTAAGGCTCTACTACGCCATGTTGGTCAAAACATCTCATTTCACGCTCTCAAGAGCGGCACTCGCATCATCACGGTCCAGAATGCTGGCCAAGCTCGTGATCTTTCTCTTCTTACGACCATTGACAATACACCTGTTACTATTGACAAGCACCATTCCCTCAATTCTTGTTGTGGTTCTGTCATTTTGCCCCACACCATTGTCCCAACGGAATTTCCAGACATGTGGTGATGACATTTTCGAGCAGCAGCTCCAAGAACTCCCTATCCTTAAAGTTGACACTTTTGTCCTCCCAGCCAATAAGCGAAGACGTTATCCTTGCAATATAGCTCGTTTAACGTTTGACTGCCGAGAACTGCCACCTTCGGTCTACATTGCAGGTCAACGTTTACAAGTTCGAAAGGTGACCCCTACACCGCAGCAGTGTAGAAACTGCTGGCGTTTTGGTCATCCAGCAAAATATTGCAGGTCCATGGCCGAATGCCCAGTCTGTGGTGCTGACGACCATGCCAGTTCTTCTTGTACTCTACCTCCCTCTTGCCTTAACTGTCATGAGGCACATCCTTCATATTCTCGCCGTTGTCAGGTTTACCTGAATGAGCGGAAATCCGTTGTCTCAAAGAGGCGGAAGGCTTCTCCTATGCTATGGCTGTCTCTCATCTTCGCCTTCAAGGAAACTTCCCGTATTTCTTATTCTCGCATTGCTAAACGTCGCCCCGCTTCTGGGGTCCCAACTTCCACGGCTTCCTCTGTGGTTGCCTCATCCGCAATCACCCGTCTCGAATCCTTTTGATATTCTTGGCTCCGAGGTCCCTACCTCGGCTTCCCATACTGTCCACACTCCTTCCTCTACTCACTCGCACAATCCTGAGTCTCACGTCCTCGTTCTTCACCTAAACCTCAGCGCCCCCTCCTTCTCATAAGCCCGGCAAAATCCCTACTGCCAGGTCCTTCGCCTCTGACTAGTTCTATAACGTGTGTGGAGGTTCATCCTCCTCCTCATACACTACCTTCATCCCTGTCCCTCCCAAGCCCCTTCGACAGTTTCTCTTCTATCTCCTCACCCTCTACTTTAGTGCAGTCTATAGACTCCCGATCGTTGCTCACTCTTCTTCCATTTCTAATGTAGTCCCACATTCTGCATCTTTGACTTCCGAAACACTGGAAGCTATTGCAGAATATATTACAGAGACTGGACAGATGATGGACACTACTCCACCTGAGGTTCCTCATCTCTCTTCTTCGTCTCAACCCCCTTCCTTCACAACGTCCTCCTCCTTCTCTGATTACAGGTCTTCCGCTGCCTCCACACGTGGACTTTTCTAACCCTAGTCCATAGATTCCTCTCACTTCCACTTATATCTTTCTCTCCATAAATCATGGCTTATTTACAGTGGAATATCCGAGGCCTCAGGGGTAACCCAGGGTGAGCTTCAGGTGTTGCTCTCTAGTTTTCCCCTGTTGGGGTCTGTTTGCAAGAACCCAAATTACAATCCACTGTTATCAGGCCCTTTTCAGGCTATGATTTGTTATATTCATCGGATCCTTTTCCGATGGAACCTTTAACGAAAGTGCTCTTCTTATACGCACTGGTGTTCCATACCGTCAGCTCTATGTTCCTTCTTCCTTACATT
This sequence comes from Cherax destructor, assembly GCA_009830355.1. Lineage (NCBI taxonomy): Eukaryota > Metazoa > Arthropoda > Malacostraca > Decapoda > Parastacidae > Cherax > Cherax destructor. The sequence goes on from WNWK01003827.1 coordinate 28,273, forward strand.
ACACCGCAGCCCGTATCCACTTGAATAAGTGGTATACACTCTGTTCTTTATATCTCTCCCCTTCGCGGGCAATGTCTATCCCAGATGTTGATTTTCTGGTTTCTTCCTTACCGCCACCCCTTCTATTACTCGGCGATTTTAACGCACACCATTTTCTCTGGGGAGGATCGCACTGTGACTCCCGTGGCATTCAGTTGGAGGCATTTCTTGCTTCTCTTCCCTCCATGTTTTAAATACGGGTACTCCTACCCATTTTGATCCCCGAACTCATTCTTTCTCCTGCATCGATCTTTCCATCTGCTCTTCATCTACTGTCCTTGACTTCACCTGGTCTGTCCTCCCGGACTTACATGACAGCGATCATTTCCCAATCATCCTTAAGTCCCCTCTGTTTTCTCCACCTCCTCATTGCCCACGCTGGCAATTTGACCAGGCGAAATGGGACCTTTACGCACATCTTACTGCCTTTCATGAGGTTCCTATCTCGTCCTCCATTGATGAGGTTTTACATCTCTTTTCGTCCTCCATCTTCACAGCGGCTTCACATTCTATTCCCCAAACCTCGGGCAAGCATCCTCAGAAGTGCGTGCCTTGGTGGTCTCCTGCTTGTGCTCGGGCAGTGCGTTTGAAACGTGCTGCATGGGGCAGGTATCGATATAACAGAACCACAGAGAGACTCCTTGATTTCAAGCAGAAGAGAGCTATTGCTCGTCGTGTCATACGTGATGCTAAACACACTTGCTGGCGAGATTACGTTTCTACTGTCACTTCGGCTTCCTCGATGAGTGCAGTCTGGAAGAAAGTGCGGAAATTAAGTGGTAAATTCTCCCGTGACCCGGCTCCTGTTCTTCAGGTTGCTGGTGTCGATATAGCACACCCTCTTGCCGTTGCCACTGAAATTGGTAACCATCTCGTCCGCATTTCTCAGGGGCTCCATCTATGCCCCTCGTTCCTTTCTTCTAAGTCTGCCAGCGAGTTAAAGCCCTTAGATTTTTTTCTCTTAGAGAAGAATCCTATAATGTGCCTTTTACCCTTCAAGAACTGGAGGCAACACTCTCTGCTTGCCGATCATCGGCAGCTGGGCCAGACGGCATACATATTCGTATGCTACAGCATTTACATCAGTCTGCTCTTACTGTCCTCTTACGACTCTTTAATCTTATATGGTCACAAGGAGTTATTCCCCAGCTGTGGAAGTCTGCTATTGTTCTCCTTTTCGAAAACCAGGTGCTACGGGATGTGATCCCTCTCACTACCGTCCCATCGCTCTTACCAGTGCAGTTTGCAAGGTAATGGAACGTCTAGTTAATAGACGTTTGATGTGGTATTTAGAGACTCACAATAGTCTCTCCCTAGTCAGTATGGTTTCCGTAAGGGCCGTTCTGCCATTGACCCTTGCTGCGCTTGGATACGTATATTCGTAATGCCTTTGCGAATAACCATTCGGTTATCGCTATCTTTTCGACCTTGAGAAGGCTTATGATACAACTTGGAGATATAATATCTTGGCCCAGGCCCACTCCTTAGGCCTCCGAGGCAACTTACCATTCTTTCTTAAGGCTTTCTTAACTGACAGACATTTCCGGGTCCGGGTTCGTAATGAACTCTCCCGGAATTTGTCCAAGCTGAAGGTGTCCCCCAGGGATGTGTTCTGAGCACAACACTTTTTCTGCTTGCTATAAATAATCTGGCATCTGTTCTCCCATCCAATATTTGGTCATCGCTCTATGTGGATGACTTTGCTATAGCTTGTGCAGGTGCTGACTGTCACCTCATTGCAGTTTCCTCCAGCATGCCATCAACCGGGTTTCTGATTGGGCCACCACTCACGGGTTTAAGTTTTCTAGTGGCAAAACTCATCAAATTACGTTCACTAGACGTTCAGTGGTCTCTGATCATCCATTGTACCTATACGGCTCACGTATCCCAGAACGTGATACAGTCAGGTTTCTCGGCCTCCTGTTTGACCGCAGATTGTCCTGGAAACCTCACATTACCTCTCTGAAGGCGACTTGCCATAGCCGGCTGAACCTCCTTAAAACCCTCGCACATCTTTCATGGGGGGCTGATCGTAGAACTCTCCTTCGCCTACATTCAGCCCTAATTCTATCGAAACTCGATTATGGTGACCAGATATATTCGGCAGCCTCTCCTGCCACTCTTTCCAGCCTTAATCCCATCCATCACCAGGGATTACGCTTATGCCTTGGTGCTTTTCGTTCTTCCCGGTTGAGAGCCTCTATGTAGAAGCGAACATTCCATCCTTGTCCGATCGTCGTGATGCACATTGCATTCGCTATTATGTTCGCTCTCATGACCTCCGCAATCCTTCCATGTATAGGATTGTCACAGATGTTAGTAGACGCTCGTTATTTGTTCGTCGCCCCTGTTTACTTCGTCCCTTTTCTCTTCGTCTGCATTCACTCTTGTCTTCCCTTCAGCTTCCGCCTTTATATGTTCATGTGGCTTCACCCTTTCCTCTACCCCCTTGGGAAGTTCCTGCTGTCCGTGTCTGTTCTATTCCTCTACCTTGCGCGAAAGCCCAACTGCCTACGGCGGCTTCTCGCTCTTTCTTTCTAGACCATTTCCGTTCTCATTCCCATGCCATCGCAGTATACACCGATGGTTCAAAGTCATCTGACGGCGTCGGATTCGCAGCAGTGTTTCCGGACAGCGTCGTCGAGGGCATCTGTTACCCTCAGCTAGCATATTTACGGCTGAATTGTATGCCATTCTTGTGGCACTTATCCGTATTGCATCTATGCCTGTATCACCATTTGTGGTCGTTTCAGACTCCCTTAGTGCTTTACAGGCTATCCGTAAAATTGATACACCTCACCCCCTAGTTCTTCGTATCCACCTTTGGTTACGCCGTATCTTTAGCAAGCATAAAGATATTGTCTTTTGTTGGGTCCCTGGTCATGTTGACGTACAGGGCAATGAACAGGCAGACACTGCTGCGCGGTCAGCAGTACATGACCTTCCAGTTTCATATAGAGGTGTTCCTTTCACGGACTATTTTGCGGTCATTGCTACCCACCTTCGCACCGTTGGCAACAACGCTGGTCTGACCTGCTGAATAACAAACTTCATTCTATTAAACGGTTATAGGTTTCTGGCCTTCTTCTTGTCACCAATGTCGAGGTTGGGAGACTACACTCTCCCGTCTTCGCATCGGCCACACTCGTCTTACTCACGGGTATCTCATGGAGGCTCCTGCCCCTCTCTGTGAGCATTGTCAGGTTCCAGTGTCTGTTCGACATATCCTGTTGGACTGCCCACTCTATCAACGAGCACGCAGAATTTACCTCCAACGACGTCTTCGCTCTGCGGCCTTTCTTTACCTTCCCTTCTTGCAGATGGCCCCTCCTTTAATCCTGACTCTCTCATTGACTTTTGACAGAAACTGACTTACTACACAAACTCTGAAGATTATACCTCTAGCACCTCCCTCAGTCCCTTCTACCTCGATCTCTTGCTACCCTCCTCCCTGCACAATCCACCGTCATCTTGCACTCCATACCCTACTAATCGTCCATCTCCCTCTTACAACCCACTCTCCCTGCATCCTACAATAACCTGCAGCGCTGTATAACCCCTGTGGTTTAGCGCTTCTATTTGATTATAATAATAATAATAATAATTCTCTTCCATACATCTGCAACATCTGCCATATTGCCTCCCCTATCCACCCTGTCATACACCTTTTCCAAATCCATAAATGCCACAAAAACCTCTTTATCCTTATCTAAATGCTGTTCACCTATATGTTTCACTGTAAACACTTGGTCTACACACCCCCTACCCTTCCTAAAGCCGCCTTGTTCATCTTAATTCTTTCAACAATAACTCTACCATACACTTTACCAGGTATACTCAACAGACTTATTCCCCTATAATTTTTGCACTCTCTTTTGTTCCCTTTGCCTTTATACAAATTAACTATGCATGTTCTCTGCCAATCCCTAGTAATTGTATCCATACATTTATTAAATAAAAGCACCAACCACTCCAAAACTAAATCAGTAGGATGTTTGGAGCCAGCTTTCAAAGATTTTCAGGACAACACAGCATTTGATTTTTGATGACTGATCTTTGAACTGCTGGGAAGGTGTTTCTGGTGGTTTTCATATACAAGTACAATAACTATATTCTGATTTTCAATTTTTACTGTCAAAGCTTTGACTACATCACTTTAAGTAAATCGGTGCAAATGAAGGTTCCATGACTTTAACATTTACTTAGTTAATAAGACATGTGGAATACTGGGATGTTTATTGCTAGTGTACACACCGAGGAGACATATTGGTCATAGTACTTTTTCAATCTGTTGGACTGAAAAAAAAAAAACACAATTACAATGTCTCCTCAAAAAAGATCCTGGTACACTACATGTGTCTTATTGCATACTGACATATGTACTGTACTTTGTTTGCCCTTCTCTAACAGTTCCACCTTTACTGCAGACTCGGTTTAGCTTATTCCCTCTCCATTCTGCCATCTTCTTACTTCAACAACTCCACCTTCTTTCTTCTGCCATGTAGTGCTGAATGACCACTACAGGTTTAGAAGTTTACATGAATATAAAAATAATCCCTGTGGATCCTGTTTTGTCCACAGGGATGTGACTAGTGCTATACAGTGGACCCTTGGTTAGCGAACACCCCGGAAATTGTACAATTATGTAAGTATAATATTGTAAGTGCTTGTGGAAGTGTATTTTTGGGGGTCTGAAATAGACTAACCTACGTGACATTATTTCTTAAAGTAAATTCGTTCGGTAATGGCACTTGAGCAGGCTTCTGGGATGAAGTTTTTTCGTTAACCGAGGGTCCACTGTATACTGTTGAGTTCAGTATACAGTTCAATGCTCTGCTATGAGAAGATCCACCTTATGATAACTGCCCACATACAGTGGTACCTCGACTTACGATATTTTTTCATTCCAGAATGCTGTTCAAGTGCCATTACCAAACAAATTTATCTCCTTAAGAAATGTTGTAAAATAGACTAGTCCTTTTAGACCCCCAAAATTACACTTACAAAAGCATTTAAAAAAATAAACTTACATAAAAGGGTGAGTTTGGGAACCATCGTAAGTCGAGGTACCACTGTATTTATATACAGTACTCAGTAGTTGACTCAGTCATTTGATTTTTTTTTACTTGCCCTAAAGAAATTAAAGTTAAATACTTCAAATTTAATACACAGATACTGACCTGCAAAATCATCATACAATTATAAACAACTTTCAGAACAGATGAGATTTGAACTAATGACAACCAGTCATATAGCTAGAAGGCCACAGTGCTATCCACTGGATCATGCTGGCCTAATTTAGTCATTCAACTAGGTGTATTTCTATAGACACTAGGAGGATCACCACTGCAGCCACAGTGATAAACTCTAGCTCAAGGCCATTCCAAGTCATTATGAAATGACCCACGAAATCATAATTACAAAATTGTAAACAATGCGCAGAGCAAATGGAGGTTCAAATCCATAGCGAGCCAGTCCTAAAAGTAACAGGCCAGTTCTCTAACCACTACCATGTTTGCCAAATGAGATTAATTTTTTTTACACTAACATAGGTGAACCCCCAAAAAAGTGAAAACATTCACGCAATCACTGTCTTGCCAGTATGATGACTATCACGGTTCAAAAGCCTCTGAACTGCAACATCCCCACCCTCCTTTAGAGTGCAGGCACTATACTTCCCACCTGTGGTTAGTGGTTAGTGCATTGGCTTGATAGTTTTAAGACTGGCTCACCGTAGTTTTAAACCCCCATCCATTGAGTTGAATACAGTACATTGATACATTACATTATTATGACATCTAAATATTACCAATAATCTTTGTAAAACTCACAGTTTGAGTTTTAAGAACTACAGTAATGTATTATAATTACATTTTATATTTTTGGCCCTTTCCTTGAATCTGACCCCTATGGGTTTATTAATATATTAAGGGGAAGCTCTAAACCCTTATAGGTCATATAGCACCTGGGGAATGAGGCACTCAGGTTTGATCCAACAAAGGGAAGGACAAGTATAATTACTTGGATCAAGAGCTCCCACCTTAAGCAGCCCTACAGGTCCCTCCTTGAATATAACAGTATATTCTTGTATGGAGGATTTTCATCACTTGGTTGTTTCAAAATGGTTATCTAAAAAAAAAAAAAAATCAGAATTTATGTACAGTCACCTCATTGTTGGCATATAGAGTATTGCATTGTTTTAATATTTACTCATCTAGTCAATTTGTAAAGGTTTTTATATTTTTTTAAATTTCTTCTGTATTAGTTCTTATTTTTTGGTCAGTTTCATAAATGCTAATGCAATATAGGAATGTCATACACTAAATTTTCAGCTCTGTACCAATTTTTGGAAGATTTATGGTAAAAAAAAAAAAAGATAAAATGGGAAAGAGTAAATGACAAAATGAGGAACTTGTTCAAGACTGTTTCCTACTATTGTTTTTTTCTAGACCTACTAGAATATTGGAGCAGGTATAGTGTATGATGTGACACTACCAAATAGAAAACATTTTGTAGTATTAAAAAATAAAAGTTAATGTAAAGTATTAAAAACAAGGTTAGTGAATATTTAACTAGAAAGAAGACTTTATTAAGACATTTGACTAGTATGTACAAAAGTATTATAAAAAAGTTACATCTTTGGTGATGTGCCAAGTTAGACACTAACACTTGTTATAGTTATTGTGCGATTGTTTTTTCATGTAAATCCCCACTCAGTGTGAACAATCATCTTGGTTTAGTGTAATCTCAATAATATGATCTAATCCAAAATAAGGAGAGCTTTTAGAAGACCTTAAATAACTCATAGGACATTACTACCTTTGACATGTTACAAAAGATCAATTTGATGTTCTTGGCATGCTCAGTTTTGCTCCCAAATATTATCAAGCTAATAACAGTACAGAGAAAAGAAGAGCAAAATACTTTTGACATTAACATATAACTACATGTTAAACAATACTTGATCTTACAAAAATTATAAAGATAAATGCTTAAATTTTACAAAAGTGACAAAGCCACGGTAATAGGGGATGCTATCTGCCATTGCTTTCATTTGCCTTTATTATAACATTATATACAATGGCACCATCCAAGTCCAGTTTTATTAGAGCTAGAATCATTAGTATTATAGGTCATGTATATGACATAAATACCCAGGAACAACAAATACCCAAATATTTAAGTCAAATTTAGCTGAATCCCTCAGTGTATAGAAGATTCACATGGTATGGTAAAAGTATATATACACTATTAACAATAATACCAGTAGCTTATAAACATCAACTAGCTATATTTGTATGAATTCCAATTTACACAATTTACACTTGCACCCACACACTGCTCATTTCATAGACATTCCATATTCTCAAAATATAAACTGCTGAATCACATCCTAAAAATCAATTATAGGATATACTATTTTTATAAATAAAATCTGCACCATTGGGTATCTTCAAAAGCAAGTGTCAAACCAGTACTTTAATTCTTTAGATCATGTCCATTAAATATATTCATCCAACAGCTAAACAGAAGTAAAAATCCATAAATCAGCATTTTGAATACAAAAAAATTAGTGGGCTTAATTCTGTATTTCAACATTTGCCATACATGACAAGCCAGGCATGCAACAGAGCACTGTATCTATCTTCTTAAAATGTTTGTTGTACTAAAGATATTTATCCATTCTTGTGAGTTCAACTCTTAAAATAGTGTCTAGTGATGGTGAGTGTAGTATAGTGTGTAGTGATGGTTAGTGTAGTATATAGAAAAAATGCTACAGTTTATAAAGAGGGATGGGCAGAACTTATTTGCTATTATAAAAATTATAAATAAAAAGTAAAACGAAAAATTACACCCTGAGCTGGAAGGAGACAAGATGAATTACTTTTTACAATCAGACTTTCAGATACTGTACTAGTCTTATTTTGTGCGTATCCTTTGACAGGCATTTCAGTAAACAGTATATTTTTGTACTTGTCACAGTCTTACTCTTAGTGCAAGTGACACCTGCTTCACTTATGTGATTACTACAGCAATATCAAAACTACATCTTATATTTTAGTTTCTCTTAAACATGTCAAGATGGGTACTAAAGTAATGTTTAGGAAAATTATATATGCCAACACTCTTATGAAGGTGGAGGTGAAACTAATGTAAGAACCCGGGGCTTTGTACAATAGTACAGTGGTACCTCTACTTACGAGGAGCTCCCAACTTGAACAATTAATTATGTAAGTGTATTTTTATAGGTGCTTTTGTAAGTGTATTTTTGGGGATCTGAAATGGATTAACCTAATTTCCATTATTTCTTATGGGAAAAAATTCCTTCGGTATCGGCACTTGAATAGCCGAATGGAACAAATTTTGCTCGTAAGTAGAGGTACCACTGTATACCTACAGTAGTCTGATTAGTGAATTGTTAATTATAAATCTCTTCACTTACCAAATGAAACAAATCAAAGTTTCAGAATAATTAAGCAACATTCTTTAATAGAAATACAGTGGTCCCTCGGTTTTCGCCGAAAATTCGTTCCAGAATGCTGCTCAAGTGCCATTACCGAACGAATTTACTTCCTTAAGAAATAATGTCACGTAGGTTAGTCTATTTCAGACCCCCAAAAATACACTTGCAACAGCACTTACGAAAATACACTTACATAAATGTTCGAGTTTGGAGATGCACGAAAACCGAGGGACCACTGTAATAGAAAACCAAATATTAAATTACAAATTCAACATTTGTGTTAAAGTAGCATATCTCAATACAGTACCTTTGTTGTATACACTTCAGCATACTATACCATGCACTTTTTCACACATGACCATTTTTATTTTCAATTTGTACAACTACTACTTATACTATCAATGTTAAACATATTCTCTTTTAGCAATGAGGTATACATGTTGACAGAGATTATGAAGCCCAACTTGCATTTTATATATATATATACCATATATAAAAAAATAAAAACTCTTGTGCCTGTCATTTAATTAGACTATTTTCAAAAATTTTACTGTATCAAAGCCATATTTAGGAAAATGACTGAATCAACGTCCCTTTCCTCCCCTTTCCTGCAAAAATATCCTATATGTTTTTTTTATATTATTGTAATTAAAGGTGTTAAACATGTGATCAGTGACTCGGTTACCACCCCATGACTCTAAATGAAATAGTGGAAACACCCTTGAATTACATCTTATAACATACTGAATAATTTACTTTTATCATTAATGTATAATTGCAGTAAAAATGTATTAACTCAACCACTATAAAATGTTCTCCAAAATAACTTATGGATCACATTAAATGTAATTCCTTCAATTTCATGCAGTTGGTATATAAACTTGTAATTACCACAATGCCTTCTACATACTATATTTTACAGAAGATGCTTGATTATCCATATGGAAAAACATTAAATTTAAAAAATACAAAAAATTATTTCTTCTTTTTATCTTAGCACAGCTAAATTTTTTGCTCAGTCACCCATTATTATTATCAAATAAAGCACTAAACTGACAAGGGTCATGCAGCATCAGTCACCCATATATGGGAAAATAAAAACCCTTCAGTTTAAGACTTTACTGGTACAGTATATACTAAACTACTGTGCTGCATTATTTAGACTACAGTTTATTTTGGTAATTTGACAAATACCATATGAAGGATGTACAGTACATTGAAAATATAGTAATAAAAATAAAAAGGTATTTTTACATGTGCTCTAAATGTAGCCTAGCAACACTTGGCCTTGGCTAGAATGTTGTAGTGTACTTTGACTTCTAAAAACATTTGATTAATTTTCTTCTTCTTTTATAGTTTTATGGATCTCTTGGTCATCCTTCAATGTACACAGAAAGCAAAGTCTTCATTATCAATTTAAGAATGAAGATTTATAAAGCTACCAACTTGCTGAAAAACAAACTATATTTTATCCTTTTTGGCTTACTATTTTATCCTCGTTCACATTGTCAGAATTTCTCTGGATACAATCCTGTTAAAAACATAACTTGGGTTCCCACCATCAATCTCTAGACATCCTCTTTCATCATCCCTGTTTATCTCCTCACCAGCCATTTTTATCACACATGTATCTCATCAAGCCCTTCAAAGTCCTAATCTGGCTCATCCTCATTAGTACATGTAACAAGATATTGAAAACTTTAATCAACTTTACAAACTTTAAAACTTTAGCCTGCTGATAAGCAGTTTCTTTAATTGTGAATGTGTTTTTCATTTAATTATTATTATCCTTGCTTAGTGTACCATCTTCATCACTTTAATGTAGAACTAATAAAACTTCTTTCAACATGCTTTTTTTCTTTTCATAAAGCTTGAGTTACAGTAATAAGTAACACCATAGATCAGAAAGGTGACATTAAATGATAAAATTACACATTTTACTTTAACATCCACTGATGCTAACATACATTACATATCAACATTAGGATGAAGAAATGAGTCGGTGTTGGGGCAAGCAAGATCCTTAACCTCGCTAGGCTTCAATCCAAGGAGCTCAAATTTAAACCAAGTATTTGATGAATTATAGACTGTGAGGTACAGTGGTTTATACAAAGAATTCTTTATTGCTATTGTTCTGCAGCCTTCTCTTCATAGCTACATTCTTAGTTCTGTGGCTACTATCTGCATTGCCACAAAACTGAACTGAATCATCCTGTTTTTTTACTCAATTTATTCTTGGCTCATTCTCCTCAATCCTATAAAACAGTGTTACCTGGCAAACCTCTTAACATAACCCAGTCTTGTCAACAGTGGAAATATATAAAAAGGGTGAAAATATTCTCACAAATGTATCTTAATTTTTGCTTGAAAGCCGCACTACTCCTATCCACACTAAAGGTTTCACCATTGATCCTGCGCTGTATGACCCTTGTAGGTTTAGCGCTTCTTTTTATTATACAGTGGACCCTCGGTTTTCGTTCACCTCCAAACTCGAACAATTATGTAAGTGTATTTTCCTAAGTGCTTTTGTAAGTGTATTTTTGGGGGTCTGAAATGACTAATCTAATTACATTTGTCCTTATGGGAACAAATTCGTTCGGTAACGGCACTCAAACAGCATTCTGAAAAGAATTTTCAACGAAAACCGAGGGTCCACTGTAATAATAATAATTCACCATTGATCTTTCTATTACTAATGATATGCTTAACTTTATTTTTCAATCTAAACACTGATCACTTTACATTGTTATGCTTAAGTTGTTCAAAAAAATATCTGTTGCAGTTACTGTTTCTTGTTTATTGCCCCCACACCTGCTGTGTACCTGTGTAAACATTTTCCAAATTTGCATATACAGCCTCTCCTCACTTAGCAACGTATTCGTTTACCGATGCCTCGGACTTACGACAGGCTTTCTGACCAGTATGCATGCCTAAATAAAGTATATTAGAGTCGATTTCCTCTATTCTGTTTATTACAATATACAGTACAGTGGTCCCTCGGTTTTCGCCGAAAATTCGTTCCAGAATGCTGCTCAAGTGCCATTACCGAACGAATTTACTTCCTTAAGAAATAATGTCACGTAGGTTAGTCTATTTCAGACTCCCAAAAATACACTTGCAACAGCACTTACGAAAATGCACTTACATAAATGTTCGAGTTTGGAGATGCACGAAAACCGAGGGACCACTGTACACTATAAACATTTAAAAATATACCAGAAATGTTATAAATGGTGCAAAGGTGACATTAAAACAATATCAAAGATAGTTGACACAAACCCACTACCATTACAGTATGCTCCTCACTTAGTGATGAATTCGTTTACTGACGTGCTCTTAGGAACGGCGCTCCGTCGTTAAGTGAGGAGAGGCTGTATAGGCAATATTGTTATTCTGGTACCACTCCTTGAACCTCTGATGTCTACTAACCATAATTCTCTTGTTAATTCTGCAACTAAATTTCCACACTTTCATCAGATTCAGTTTTCATTAATACCACCTTCCTTTTCTTTTAACTTATCAGTGGCACTTAAGACATTTTCTAATAGAAATAATCCAATTTGCTTTAAACACAATTTAAAAAAAAGAAAAGCTTCAACCAGAAATGACTACCTCTGGCACTACACAAGGATAAAATATAAAAGCATTAGTCTCTGGCAGAAAATGCATCACATAACACTTATTTCAGAAGGCAAATACATTTAAACAAAAATTATTTATTGAAATATGAGTATTTTATTTTATTATTTTTTAAATTTATTTTCATGCTTTCAACCTTTATATTAATTTGAATAATCAGGAGTTATGTTAATCAGGTGGATAATCAAGCATCTACTGTATTTTTATATACTTATTAGATGTGAATTCACAAATGATTGTCTATATAGTAAATAATTTATTGATTCTGTAAACAAATACAGATAGTGTACACTCATCACCCAGTTTTCATGTGTTCTGTTTTCTTGAATTCAGTTTTGTGTATCTTATGCACCAATGCTTTAATAGTTTGATTTTTGTGTAGCTCATTCATGTTTGTTTAATCCATTAACTGAAAACAAAGAATTCAAAGCATGTTTGCCACATTACAAACTACATACTATACAGATACTGTATATCAATACATTTTGGTTTATAAAGTATTTAAAATGCTTTATAAACTTTCATTTAAAATCATTATAATGACACTAGACAATGTCTAAACTCAGATACTTGAAAGCAAAGGCATCAAGCAGGTGTCACATACCATTGCCAATAGTTCCCACTCCATTTGTTCTGTACACAAAATATTATGCATCAATATTTTTCATACAACAGAACTGAAGGTCCTGTAGCAAAAAGCTTTCAATAGTGTAGCTAAATATTTAGAGATATGCATAACATCTAATTAGAACACACGACAGAGCATGATCGAGATCAAGGATTTTCAAGTCAAGCCACCAGCCTACCTGCCATCCCCCATCTGGCCAGTATCTGTTGTGTGTTAAACTCTTACTAATTAAAAATGTTTTAATGGATGTCTCGCTTTTCTACTTAGATCCCATGTCATTGCACATTAACTATGGCACTCAGCAGCATTGCTAGTGATACTGAAAATTAAATAGGTAAAAATTATATAGAAAATAGCTACTGGTTTACATTTTTTACAAACTACGCATAAAACCCTTGAACAGCTGACACTTTTCATATTATTATTACAATCAAAAAGAAGCGCTAAACCACAGGGGTGACACTTTTCATAAATACTATATTTAAACATCTGAATATTTAGAATAAATGTGAAAGTATGCATAATTTAGCCTCTACTGATAGTAACAGCAATTTGATGTTTGAGTATTAGTTATTCATTATGTTTGTGCCTCAAATAATTTGCAGGAATTTTAAGCATACCTTTGAAGCTTATACCTTTGAAGAGTTTCGAGAGTATCTACTCTCTGAGCCCGGCCATGGGCCAGGCTGTACTATGTTTATCTCTGACATGTGGAAAATAATGTATACAGAATATTCTAAATATTGCAAATGTAGTCTGAACTTAAGAAATGAGCACTGCACTAGGCCAGGTAGGCCTAGTCACACCCAACCAGTTCCAATATTTGTCCAACATTTTCCAAGTTCTGTGGTAATAAGAGATATTGTATCATATTACGTCTAAAAGGGGATGGCACAGTTTAATAAAGCTACAGTACCTCTGCCATCCTTCATCAGATACCATTAATATTGTAATTACATGTACAGTACTGTAGTGGCTGACTCATCTCAGCATTCAAGAATTTTAAACACTGCTAATGTTTACCTTGGATATGTATATTGTATAGTGATTTCTTTTAGCATCTGCACATTTATAAGTACATTTATTAGTGTAGATTGTACATACATTCAGAATTGCGGAGTCATATACGCATCATTACAGCTTGTACTGTCTTGGGGCTTTCAAGAATTTTATGCTTTATCTTCTTGTATGGTGTTTAGAGGGGTTACTAACATCTTATGCGTTATAGCAGGGGTGGGCAAACTTCTGAAGCCATCAACTGGGAACTGTACTTGTCTGATAATGCTTGTGTAACAGCTCGTGTTTTCAACAGAGGAAAATGAACAAAGTTTTGCTCATTCAGCTGCATATACGTACATGAGTATATGACTTGATCTTGGCGAGCCGCAGTTTGCCCACCCCTGCTTTATAGATTTCAGCTTCACGGGAAAGAAAGATTTCCCAGAGTTAGGAGATAAAACGGAAATAAAACAAACAAGCGTTTCCTTTGCAAACAGAAATGGGAACAATAAGCTCCCAGTTAGGTCAGGAATCCCTTGCTTAAGCTCCAGCAGAGCAGATACTTATATCCCTGCCCAAGTTAGTAACTGGCTTTGCTCTAAAACTGTAAATATTCACAGAATGGAAAAGCAAAACTGATAAATGGTGCCCTGGACATTAATGTGCAAGGCAGGCAGAATAAGTTGATACGTATCCCAGGAAGAATGGGAGAAATTTGTTATTAGTGCTCAGGCCAGAGAGAAGCATCCACGTGCTACCAAGGCTGGAACAAAGTCCAGATTTTAGTCTTTATATATTTAATGCTGACATGTGGGATTAAAATGTCATGCTTTCTTTTACCATTTGTACATTTACAAGTACTTATTAGTACAGAATGTTCTGAACACAACATTCATAATTGTAATGGGTGGTACATATCCTCCAGTCAGCAAACTAGAATGTCTAGTGTTTATTAACCATGGCAACCAAGAGCATTATCAGTCAGAAGAAAACGAAAACACGGCACAAAAGAAAATAATTATGAATGTGGTGTCTTACAAACTAGAGTTATTATTATTATTATGATAATCAAATAGAAGCGCTAAACCACAGGGGTTATACAGCGCTGCAGGTTATTGCAGGATGCAGGGAGAATGGGTTGTAAGAGGGAGATGGATGATTAGTAGGGTATGGAGTGCAGCAGGATGGTGGATAGTGCAGGGATAGAGGGTAGCAAGAGATCAAGGTAGAAGGGACTGAGGGATTTGCTAGAGGTATAATCTTCAGAGTTTGTGTAGTAAGTCAGTTTCTGTCAAAAAGTCAACGAGAGTGTCAGGATTAAAGGAGGGTCCATCTGCAAGAAGGAAAGGTAAAGAAAGGGCCACAGAGCGAAGATGCCGTTGGAGATAAATTCTGCGTGCTCGTTGATAGAGTGGGCAGTCCGACAGACACTGGAACCTGACAATGCTCACAGAGAGGGGCAGGGAGCCTCTCCATGAGATACCCGTGAGTAAGACGAGTGTGGCCGATGCGAAGACGGGAGAGTGTAGTCTCCCAACCTCGACATTGGTGACAAGAAGAAGGCCAGAAACCTATAACCGGTTTAATAGAATGAAGTTTGTTATTCAGCAGGTCAGACCAGTGTTGTTGCCAACGGGTGCGAAGGTGGGTAGCAATGACCGCAAAATAGTCCGTGAAAGGAACACCTCTATATGAAATTGGAAGGTCATGTACTGCTGACCGCGCAGCAGTGTCTGCCTGTTCATTGCCCTGTACGTCAACATGACCAGGGACCCAACAAAAGACAATATCTTTATGTTTGCTAAAGATACGGCATAACCGTTATACTTTAAGCATTTAACCTTGTGTGAATTTTTTAGTTCATTTAATGGCTTTATCTTGTTACAGTGTTTACTTTCAAATGTGAAATGTATATATTAATTACATAAAAGAATAAGAATAGAGTAACAGTGCAGTAGGCCTACTGGCCCATGCCAGGCAGATCATACTCATGCACACTTCCATTCCCACTCATATTTTTTTTATTATTAACACATCGGCCGTCCCCCACCAAGGTAGGGTGGCCCGAAAATGAAAAACTTTCATCATCATTCACTCCATCACTGTCTTGCCAGAGGCATGCTTACACTACAGTTATAAAACTACAACATTAACACCCCTCCTTCAGAGTGCATACACTGTACGTACTTCCCATCTCCAGCCTGCCGGTTTCCCTGAATCCCTTCATAAATGTTACCTTGCTCACACTCCAACAGCACAAGTCCTAAAAACCATTTGTCTCCATTCGCTCCTATCTCGTATAAAATGTACTATATTTTCCTATTTTCTCTAGGTCTTCCGAAGATATGTAATCACATGACAGCACTCTGGCATTTCTATTTTTACTGAGGTACATTTTTATAATTGTAGTCATGTATTTCATGGTGTTATGCAAATTATTATTATTATTATCAAAAAGAAGCTCTAAACCTACTGAATAGGTGATTTTTCTCGGAGCATGCTGCATTATGTTGATATAGTAACTCCACTAGATTAAGAGATTTTTGGGGTAATATTTTTTTGGATATACAGTATTTACATATCATACTGTACTGATATATGGGTTGGTCATTAACCCTTTCAGGGTCCAAGCCGTTGATCTACGCATTGTCCATGGGGTCCAAGAATTTAAAAAAAAAAAAAAAAATTATTTTCTTATGAAATGGTAGATTCTTTTTCTAAAAGTAATTAAACAAAAAGTACGAAATTTGTTGGAAAACTGACGAAATTACACTCGCAAATTTGACTGTGTCAGTGATATTTACATTTTGGCAATTTTCCCTACTTTGACTCCTATTTTAGGCCAATTACATTATTCCAGTTGACCAAATTCTTAGCTATTTAGTTAGTATTACTTCTATTTTATTGATTGAGCACAAGAAACTGCCCAATCAACTTTTTCAAGTAGCCAATAAAGTGATCAGAAATTGGTAATTTCGCCAATTTCACACAAAGTTCAAAATATTCCAATTTCAAAACACCATCTAGAATAAACAATACAGGCATTCCTGGCACTAAAATAACATTTCCTTTGTTTATTAGTTACGTTTCCAGGCTTTACAGATGAATTCCAAATTTATTTTTTATTTACATAAAGAATTTTTATTCACACCAAAAAATAGATGAATTACTCTTATGTAATACAGTGGACCCCAGAGTTACGTACACCCCGGAAATCGTACAATTATGTAAGTATAATATTGTAAGTGCTTGTGGAAGTGTATTTTTGGGGGTCTGAAACAGACTAACCTAAGTGACATTATTTCTTAAGCTAGTAAATTCGTTCGGTAATGGCACTTGAGCAGGATTCTGGAATAAAGTTTTTACGATACTCGGGGGTCCACTGTATTGTAATAATTGTATAAACACTATCAGTACATTTGTAAACGTATATTAGATCCACCAGTTGACGTATATTGGTCGCGTGATGTGATTTGTTTACTCTTGAAAATCAGCAAAAATCAAACATTTCCGCTACTTTCAATACTAAAACCAATCAAAATCATCTCTATTTCTGTAATATATCTTCCATTCTATCAAATGAGACCAAGAAATCGTGTATACAACTGTAAAAACCACATGAAAATACGTATACCACAAAGTTGTTGTTTTAATAAAAAAACACAGTCGCATTTTTTTTTCTCATTATGCACTGCGTGCTTCAGGATTTACTTTACATGGTGCACACTTACCACATAGATGCATTCTCTCATATCTAGGCCAAATTTACCGATCACAGCTTATCTGAGTGAGCTGAGATCATGGTGTAGATCTACGGTTTGGACCCTGTGGTCAATGCATAGATCTACGGCTTGGACCCTGAAAGGGTTAAAGAAAGGGCCTGAAATTAAACTCCTACACCACTATAAGATCCAATATCACTAAATTGATTTTCATGCTGCTTTACTGGAATGAAACCATTGTGAAGATAAGAGAGCTGAGTGTACATGGTTATGCTCACCATAACTGGATTTTCAGACATACTGTTGACACAGAAAAGACAAGTGAACTGTGGTAAATTTATGTCAACATGTACAAAAATAAACAAAATTAATTCCTTTCAGTATTTATCTTTGATGATGGCACAGTATAGTATTATGTGCTGTTTGCATAAACTAACAAGTCTTGGCAAATACACTATAGCTGCCTGCTGACTAATTCTTGCTAATTTTTTAAAATAATGGAAAACTCAAAATATGTACAGTATAAATCTGTTTCACTGATCAAGTCAACAGAATACCACTAAATATTTGTATCTGATGGAACCCTGGTTCAATGTGGCCAAAAGAAGGTACAGTAAAACTTGGCATATCTGGTATCCCAGTAATTATCAAATTTCAATTACCAGTTCCCTTGTTTTGATAATTAAGATTCAAATAATTACTGGTGTGGTATAGCTAGTATGGCAGTGGTGGTAGTGAAGAGATTAATTGTGGTGGGGAAGGACATAAGGGAGTTTGTTCTGTCAATACCTGTACCAGGAACATTGTTTTTTTAAACTCAAGCTAGCATCATGATCATGACCCAAGTGCGTAGTGCAAAGCAATTTTTTTCTTTTATCAGTGGCAGCAAGGATGAAGGGTGGGGCTTGGCAGCATGGAAAAATAATGGCAGCTTAGTTATTTGTGATTCCAATTAAATGCTCATAATTTTTTTTTTAATTAAATATCAAATATTGATATTTGTACATTATTAAAAAAAGTCTTAATATTTTGGTATTTATAATAGTATTCAGCTGTTTTACATACATATTTAAAACATATCTAAATGTGCTGTGC
This sequence comes from Cherax destructor, assembly GCA_009830355.1. Classification (NCBI taxonomy): domain Eukaryota; kingdom Metazoa; phylum Arthropoda; class Malacostraca; order Decapoda; family Parastacidae; genus Cherax; species Cherax destructor. Next base: position 46,859 of record WNWK01003827.1, read on the forward strand.
TTTGACTACACTGTTACCTTGTTTTGAATTGCTACATTCTTCTTTACCAGCTTGGTGACCTAGTGCAAAATTACTTTTACTAGTAATGACAGATGAAGGGCAGGTGGGGTGGCAGAAAAATTCACTGGCTGGGTCCTGGCACATTGTTCCCCATTCACATAGCAGACAGGCAAAAACACAAACCACAGCTTTGTAGCATATTTGTGGATAATACCAAAATAAGCATAAAAGTTGACTCAGAAATTTGCACTAAAAAACTACAAGGAATATCAATAAAGTCTTCCAGTGGGCAAAGAAAAATAACAAGATGTTTAACAATGACAAATTCACACTGCCTTAACATTGAAAAAATTAAGCTTTTAAAATGAATACAGGGTATAAAACATTCAAATATTTTCAACGAATGAAGGAACATGTAGAAAATGTTGGAAAAATTATGTCAGATGACATATCATTTAGAGATTACAGTACCTCTGCCATAGCCACTTACTGGGATAAGATACAGCAGGAAATGTAGTATAAACCTAAAGAAAACCAGAGGTACCATAATCACAGAAAAGACGGAATGTCTGGCATCAAAAGTTTTTCAGTCTTCTACTAGCAGATATCCAAAATATTGCCAGAACAAAGGCCACAGGCAACAATAGCCTGGTTGATTAGGCAATCAACATTAAAGTTTAACCTCAGGCTGGGCTGAAAGAGTAGGATTTTAAACCAATCAAAGGTACAATTTTGTTGTACAATACCTTGATTTGACACTTTTTTTTCATTAATATTTTTAAGTTTCATAATGTTTTTTCACCATTTTCACATTAGTAATCTTTAATTTAAACGTGCTGTGCTCGGACGGCAACATGTTCATTTTGAATCATCTTCAGCTAAACTTATAATGCTTTTGTGTTTCAAGAAGCAGTACAGTACATTCAAAAGAATGAACATTAGTCAGAAAATGAGAGATTATTGATTCTAAAAGAATAAACATGAACAGTGCCCTATAACAAGAAATTAGATATTTTCTTTTATGGAGTTTAAAAGGAATTCACTCCTGAACAGGTAGGTACTGTATTGGAAGATGCATTTGTACAATATCAAACCTTGTTTAACTGTTCATAAATTTTATTAATAAAAAATTAACCCTTACATTGGGTTCACTGCACATATAAATCACAGCAGGTTAAAATTAAACAGCATGTGATGTACAATTGACTCACATAATCACAGCAGGTTAAAATTAAACAGCATGTGACATACAGTTGACTCTCACAAAACATGCGTCCACAAAATTTTTATATACACTAATGAAATATTGTTATCCAATTTCATGTTGCATGGTAAAAATTGGTGTAGCATGCTGTAAATTTGGGCAAAAATAAACATCAATACACAGTCCATGCCAAATTCCATTACAACAGTCCATGGACTATTTCTCCTTTATCTGCAGTTAGCCTACAAGCAAGGCCATGGTTTCTAGGGAGGAGGCTTAGTCTGAGACCTTGATGTAAACAACTATCCTTGCTGCTACTTGCTGTGTATGCACATCCAGTACCTTACGTGACTGTGTAATTCACTCAATTTTTAATCTTTCCATCAATCCATCTTGTCTCAGCATATTAACCATGGCACCCAAGAATAATACTAGTAATTTTGGAGGTATCAAGAAATTTAAGCATGAAATTAATGGTTTCTAGGAAAAAAAATTAGGTACTTTTGTTTTAATCATAAGCAGGTGCTAAACCCATAGGGGTCATACAGCATCTGGGAGGCATTCAGATTCAAGCCAAAGAAGGGAAGGATGAGTCCAGGTATGAGAGGTGTATAATGAAGATGGGAGGTGGTGAATGCTAATAACCCATAATTACAATGTAATTACATATGCTGGTACATTTAACAGGCATTTACCTACCCTAGTTGTACTTATACAATTGCTGAATGTGTTGGCAATGATTGATAAATGCATAAAAAACTTATTAAATGAGAAAGATGTGTTGTGAAAATATATTCTTTACTGTGATGCTGTTTTTTTTGTTTTGTTTTGTTTATGGATTTTGAGGGCCAACATGGTAGTGCTATATTAAGCCCTGCTCATTCTGTGGAAGAAATGTACACTAAACTGAGTCAACAGCTAGCTTCTCCCAAGGCCTTAGAAATAATACAGTAGGTGGTGTTAGTGGTAGTAAGTGCTAGTACTAGTAGCTGATACTGCCTGCCACACTTCTCCACATGACCACATTCACCCTCTTCACACACTTGCATATCACTAAGCAACAACTAGAATTTTAGGCAAGATAAAATTTCTTTTGACTTTTTTTTTTTTAAGTATTTTAAAAATAATATTTTTACCCTTTTTTTTTTTAGGTCTTCAGAACATAACCCTATTTTTCCTAAATCAATGTAACACAGATTCTGCCTAATGTGCTGTTTTCAGGAACATAACAACCATGTTTTGAGAGAGAATACTGTAATTTATATTGGGATAATATCTTTATGATGAACAAATTTTACATCCAGCCAGAAGAAAATCTTGTTCTTTAAGCTACAACAGTATGTCTGTCTAGCAACATTCTGGTAGTCACAGAGGACTCATTTTTTATGGGAAAAGAAACTATATTATTGTACAATAGTATTCTAGATAGCAATGACAACAATACCAATGATTCTTCTTTCAACACGTCAGCCGTTTCCCACCGAGGCAGGGTGGCCCAAAAGAAAAAATGAAAGTTTCTCCTTTTACATTTAGTAATATATACAGGAGAAGGGGTTACTAGCCCCTTGCTCCCGGCATTTTAGTCGCCATCAATGATTCTATATTAAAATATACAGTGGTACCTCGAGTTACGATATTTTTTCGTTCGAGAATGCTGTTCAAGTGCCATTACCAAACGAATTTATCCCCATAAGGAATAATGTAAAATAGACTAGTCCTTTTACACCCCCAAAAATATACTTACAAAAGCATTTAAAAAAATAAACTTACATAAAAGGACGATTTTGGGGACCATCGTAACTCGAGGTACCACTGTATTAGGTTTTGTTAAGAAATTGAATTAAACGTAAATGAGGTGCATGAATCTATCAAAAGTTCACTGATGAGTATCTTAGTTTTGAATGATGTCAGTAGTATTCCAGATTGTAGTGACAGTGATACCAATGTGGCTATATGCAAAATATAGTAGTTTGCAGTTTTTGTGAATAATGTAAGAGTGTAATGCTATCATCAGGAAACTTCTAGTAACTGTCAATGGCAAGAATCATAATTATCTTTTCAACTTATTTCACAGATTACTACAGTGAAACACTTGTCAAATGATAACCAACCAAGGTGTATAAATGCTTCAATATTTAGAGACTACTATGTAAGATTGCTTTACATGGTGTAAAAAGTGTGTATGTTAATATACCATACAAAGGTAACTGTCATCATTTTTTTTTTAATTTTCAATAATTTTATTCACTCTTGCATGACTATTAGCCAATACAATATGAATAAAAGTAAATGTTAAAAGCAAATTTTACACTTGTATGTTAATGTAATTCCAATGCACTTCATTGCAAAAGTTGATGCATTTTAAAAGATTTGTATGTCAATGTATTCTTTCATTCATTATCTTAATTCTTTTTCCCACTGGAACACTTGTCATATTTTCTTACCCTATATTTTACTATTTTTGTAAAAAGCAATAATGCAAATTTGTGTTTTATAAAGAATTTGTAACTTAAACTAAAGTAACCATATAGTATATCAGTATGTTGCAACCATAAACTCACCAGCACGTGAACACACACCATGAAAAGTGTTTGAGATGCTTTTGTTGTCAAGAAATCTTGGAAGTAAAATATGCCAAATAATATTAATGTACTTATACCAAACAGACTTGATGTTGCCAGATATGCTAGATTTTACTGTATCACTTTTTTTTAACTGTAGTATACACAGCTGTTCACTATAAAAAATTTTAGTTTTGTTATAAAAAATGGAGACAATAACAAATACTAGCTTTCTTAATTTTTTTTAATATCTTCTTAAAAAATGTCAGACACTTTATTAGTTTATGCAATATAATTTGTGCCTCCCACACCATATTTAGTGTCAAGAAATGAAGATCCCCCTTAAATAATATGTTGCTTGTTTCAGAGGTACTTATAAATACTCTACCTTATTTAACTATTCTGGAACTTGTACTGACTGTAGTATTCATATAATTGCTGCACCTGCACAGTTTCTCAATCTGTATTGGAAAATTATATTAAAGAAAACAGAAACAGACACCTAATGTAATAACATTGGTACAAATGAACATTAGCTTGCAACTATGAAAGATGGAGTAAAAGACTGTTTCAAATAAAATTTGCAAAATGTTCAAGAAACAAACATTTATATAAGAGAAAAAACAGTCTTAAGAAAATAAAATAGCGAGCCTCTTAGTATGGTTTACACGTCTACACTAACAACAACAGAAATTAATACATCAAACTTTTATTAAAGAGATAAATAATATTACCATGTAAACCTAAACATCTTTACTTCACGCTTTAAGGGAGGTTCCATAATGCCAGTGAAGGGCTCTTGATTCAAAGAATTAGACCTAACCCTCCTCTTCCTTGGACTGAACCTACATTACCCCAGGTACTGTATGACCTATGGTTTAGCACCCCCCCCCCCATCAAGAATATAACATACACCTATCTTTCAGTATAGCTGGAATACCTAGAGACCAAGTGATTTATGTAACAGAATGAAAATTTCACTTTTATCTTGTTACCTCCTACCCTTCTTTTCTTATGCAAGATAAACATAATCAATAAGGCAAAAATAATAATACAAATATTAATAATAATAATCCCCCAAATGTTGACCTTATCACATGTTTGAATCATGAAGCAGAGTAATTCCAGTAATATACAAAAAGTAATTTTGATGTATTTTTCATACACTTCATATTATTCTAGTTTTGTAAATGCAATTAAAAATTTTATTATCATTGGCACCTACACAGCATATATTTGTACCTTCGTCCAACACACCTGAAATGCATAATGCTTCTACATCTTACTGTGGCCAGATACACACACACCTCTCTACTGGAATGATAATTATTGAGTCCCTTTACATATATTTTGTCCACATCTTTTAAAGGCCAATGTGTAGTGTGTTTCAGGTCAAATAATTATTTTTACAGTAACATGTACACTGCAGACACTTGTGAAAAATAATGTACTTTGGATTTAGGTGTGTAACCTTGAATTATACATACTTTTCATAAACTGATATGTGCACCATTTCCAAAGAAAAGTGAAGGCTTATGTAAAATAGAAGTTTTCATTTTCTGTGCATCAATCACATCAGACTCAAATTTCTGTTTCACATCAGTGATCACTCACACAAAAGCACTCAGCAGCACCTATTGTCTATTGTATGAGAGGACTCTGCCTCCTCCATGTTTTTTCAGGCACAGTTTTCTTTAAAGTTGAAACTAAGTCTGTCTTTATTTTCAATCTACAGTATTTTACTGTTCACTTTCTATATAGTGCAGACAATGTAAACTGTAATTTCATAGTGCCACACAAAGGTCCTGTTTCTTCTTTAGTAACATGACTACACAATTATAATCACTTTTACTATGTGGTCCACCATATTCATTGCACCTGGCAATATTTATCTTAATACAAAGCGTTTTAAATATAGTCATTCACAGGTTTTTTTATTAACAAAACTCAGTCTGATTCAGACCCATCATCTTCAAAACCTGTGAGATCAACTTCTACTAATTTTCCATTGTGGAGTGCATACTCCAACAGCGCTAAATGACAAAAGACATACTGATCAGGCATCTGAATTGAGTATGCTCTTTGGGACCTAATCTTTTCGACAGTTCCTTTTACCTCAATTGTTCCAACTTCTTCTAAGCGACGAATACAGATGTCAAGTGTACAAAATGTGCCTGTGGAAATCATATATAATCAATATTTTATGACAAACAAAATAATTTTTTATTAATCAAATGCATTTATAAACCCTCATACCCAAGCACAGAGCTGCAAGGGATCTGAGATTCAGAGATTCTGGATATGAGAATACAAAAAACTAAAATTCACAACCCTAGCATCTTGGATTCTAATTTTGGTTAATTTTCCAAGACTCCTCAGAGACATCCACTGCAACTGGGAGCAAGAGTTTACACCTGCATACAAAAAGCTAATTCAAATGCCCAGCATACAGGAGGGCACCACTTATACGGTGGGTTAGGTTCCAGGCTACCACTGTTAAGCGAATCACCATTTTTTTTTTCACTTATAAATGCATATAAATGCCTGATAACATGTTTACACTATCACATATAAAGTAAAATGAACATACAGTACACTCATTACTTACCTTAAAATATTTTTAGTCTAATATAAGGCGAGAAGTAAGTAGTATTTATTATAGGAAATCAGGTGTGGTAGCCCGGCCAGCTATCACACCTCATAATTATGTATATTTGTATTACAAAGAGGAGTGAGTGGTGGAATGAAGAAGTAAAGGGTGTGATAAGAGAGAAAAAGGTAGCTTATGAGAGGTTTTTTACAAAACAGAAGTGTTAATAGAAGAGCAGAGTATATGGAGAGTAAAAGAAAGGTGAAGAGAGTGGTGAGAGAGTGCAAAAGAAGAGCGGATGAAAGAATGGGAGAGGCTCTGTCAAGAAATTTTGCTGAAAACAAGAAAAATTTTTGGAGTGAGATAAACAAGGTAAGAAAGCCTAGGGAACGAATGGATTTGTCAGTTAAAAACAGAGTAGGGGAGTTAGTAGATGGGGAGCTGGAGGTATTGGGGAGCTGGAGGTATTGGGGAGCTGGAGGTATTGGGGAGCTGGAGGTATTGGGGAGCTGGAGGTATTGGGGAGCTGGAGGTATTGGGTAGATGGCGGGAATATTTTAAGGAACTTTTAAATGTCGATGAAAAAGGAGGCAGTAATTTCATGTACTGGCCAGGGAGGTACAACATCGTTTAGGAGTGAAGAAGAGCAGGATGTGAGTGTGGGGGAGGTGCGTGAGGCATTACGTAGAATGAAAGGGGGTAAAGCAGCTGGAATTGACGGAATCATGACAGAAATGTTAAAAGCAGGGGGGGATATAGTGCTGGAGTGGTTGGTATTTTTGTTTAATAAATGTATGAAAGAGGGGAAGGTACCTAGGGATTGGCAGAGTGCATGTATAGTTCCTTTATATAAAGGGAAGGGGAATAAAAGAGAGTGTAAAAATTATAGGGGAATAAGTTTACTGAGTATACCAGGTAAAGTGTATGGCAGGGTTATTACTGAAAGAATTAGAGGTAAGACAGAGAGTAGGATTGCAGATGAGCAAGGAGGCTTTAGAGTGGGTAGGGGATGTGTAGATCAAGTGTTTACAGTGAAGCATATATGTGAACAGTATTTAGATAAAGGTAGAGAAGTTTTTATTGCATTTATGGATTTAGAAAAGGCATATGATAGAGTGGATAGGGGAGCAATGTGGCAAATGTTGCAAGTGTATGGAATAGGTAGTAAGTTACTGAAGGCTGTAAAGAGTTTTTATGAGGATAGTGAGGCTCAGGTTAGGGTGTGTAGGAGAGAGGGAGATTACTTCCCGGTAAAAGTAGGTCTTAGACAGGGATGTGTAATGTCACCATGGTTGTTTAATATATTTATAGATGGGGTTGTAAAAGAAGTAAATGCTAGGGTGTTGGGGAGAGGGGTGGGATTAAATATTGGAGAATTAAATGCAAAATGGGAGTTGACACAGTTACATTTTGCTGATGATACTGTGCTTATGGGAGATTCTAAAGAAAAGTTGCAAAGGTTAGTGGACGAGTTTGGGAGAGTGTGTAAAGGTAGAAAGTTAAAAGTGAACATAGATAAGAGTAAGGTGATGAGGGTATCAAACGATTTAAATAAAGAAAAATTGGATATCACATTGGAGAGAGGGATTATGGAAGAAGTAAATGTTTTCAGATATTTGGGAGTTGACATTTCAGCGGATGGGTTTATGAAGGATGAGGTTAACCATAGAATTGATGAAGGAAAAAAGGTGAGTGGTGCGTTGAGGTATCTGTGGAGACAAAAAACGTTATCCATGGGTCAAAGAAGGGAATGTACGAAAGTATAGTTGTACCAACACTCTTATATGGGTGTGAAGCATGGGTTGCAAATGCTGCAGCGAGGAGGAGGCTGGTGGCAGTGGAGATGTCCTGTCTAAGGGCAATGTGTGGTGTAAATATTATGCAGAAAATTCGGAATGTGGAAATTAGAAGGTGTGGAGTTACTAAAAGTATTTGTCAGAGGGCTGAAGAAGGGTTGTTGAGGTGGTTTGGTCATTTAGAGAGAATGGATCAAAGTAGAATGACTTGGAGAGCGTATAAATCTGTAGGGGAAGGAAGGCGGGGTAGGGGTCATCCTAGAAAAGGTTGGAGGGAAGGGGTAAAGGAGGTATTGTGGGCGAGGGGCTTGGACTTCCAGCAAGCATGTGTGAGCGTGTTAGATAGGAGTGAATGGAGACGAATGTTTTTTGGGACATGACGATCTGTTGGAGTGTGAGCAGGGTAACATTGTGTGAAGGGATTCAGGGAAACCAGTTAATTGATTTAGTTGGACTTGAGTCCTGGAAATGGGAAGTACAATGCCTGCACTTTAAAGGAGGGGTCTGGGATAGTGACAGCTGGGAGGGACAATTCTCAGCTGTCGTATCTGAGCTCCTCTGCAAAGACAGTGATTATGTATGTGTGTGGTGATAGTGTTGAATGATGATGAAAGTATTTTCTTTTTGGGGATTTTCTTTCTTTTTGGGTCACCCTGCCTCGGTGGGAGACGGCCGACTTGTTGTTGAAAAAAAAAAAAAAATGATACGTAGTGTATATTAATAATTTAGAAAAAATGTCATAGATGGATTAACGAAAATGTCTATAATAATGTAATATACAACAGATAAAGCACCCCAGAGCAGTTATTGTTATTATTATGCTTATTGTCATCAACATGCCTTGTTCACCGAGTTTAATCACTTTTAACTTGGCATTTCAAGTAAGAAGCTTACAACTCCTCTTTTTATCACAACTATTATTATTATTATTATTATTATTATTATTATCATACATGAGAGAGAACGAGACGCAGAGAATGCATCTAAACTTAGTGTAAATTGAAGGCAGTCAGACAAACGTGTATTAAGACCTGTCCACTTTCTGTTTATATATGTTCATTTCATACTATGAATGGTTTTGTGAAGTTTCCCCCACAAGACAAACACCTTACATTGTGTACAAGTTGTCCTCACATTGGTGCAGTAGAATAAATAACATCAACACTCCCATTCTCATGCAAAATATCACTTTTAGAGGAATAACGCTGTGAGTGAAGGCACATGAAACGAATATTTTTCTACAGTTACCCCAGTAATAATACAGTGGACCCCCGGATTACGTACTGCTCCAAACTCGAACAATTATGTAAGTGTATTTTTGGGGGTCTAAAAGGACTAATCTAATTTACATTATTCCTTATGGGAACAAATTCGTTCGGTAACGGCACTTGAACTAGAGAAAATAGAATTTTTGCCATCACTCCTACAATTCGCCTGGATACCACATCTCATATTTATGTCAATTTGTTCTACTGTCGGTGTATGTACATATTATGTTTATATGATATGCAGCGTGTTTCTTATATAATTTTGAAAAAATATCATAGATGGATTAATGAACATGTCTATATTAACGTAATAAGCGACATTTAAAGCACCCCCAGAGCAATTATTATTATGGCATCTTCAACACAAGTGAGACACTCTTAGTGATTTTAATGTGTACCTGCATGCCAGCACAGTGTGTAAGTTTATTTAGGTACAGGTATACATAGGTACAAATATGCAATAAATTTAAAACTTGAAATTTTGGAAAATTTCCAGACATAATTAAGAGATGTGGAGCTCATGAAGGACATAAACAGAGTGGTGTGGGGATGCCATAACAGCATATCAGAGCTGTATAAAAAAAATTTTGGTCATAATTTGAAATGTCCGTATTAGTGAAATGCCATAAAGCGAAGTGCTGTAAAGCAGGGCCCTACTTTATATATTGAGTTAGGAAAATGTATTGCTTTTTTTTTTTTTTTTACAAAGGAAGTAGAGCACCAATAAGCAATACATCACTTATATGCCTGCCTGTGTGGGACCTAGGCAGTCACTGAATCCGGCTATGAGGACTCATCTTTCCTTACTGCCAGGTATATGAGGTTGTTATATTAGTACCAGAGGGTATTGTTTGCTACATTCCCACACCTAATTTTCACATAAAACTATCATGGGAATATTAATAAAAGCATTATTCAATACAAACCATAAGGTTATGAAACCTGAAGTTGTAAATACGTATGTAACGAGGAGAATAATTTATGTCAATCACAACAAAATGAGATTATCAAAAAAATAATATAATATAATTAACTGTATTCATAGAAAGACATTTTAGATAAACTGTTCTCAGACTCAAAAGAGCATACCTGTTCTTCCAATTCCTGCAGAGCAATGAACAACTATTGGTGGTCCCAAAGGATGTCCACTCCATGAACTGCCCAGGGCAGCAGTTAAGCGTGCCTGTGATTCCCGGACATGATTCAAAAACTCTAGCATAGCCATAGCAGAGTCCGGTACACCATAGTCTGGCCATGATGTAAACTGCATATGTTCTACTTTTCTTTCCTCGCTGGACTGTAATATAAGAAAGGAAAATTTACAATACTATGCACGAGTAACATGTAGATAACCTAATTAACTGCATATTATTATTATATTTATGGTGAGCACTAAACACGTAAGGGGTCAGTGTCTATGGAATAGGAGCTAATCTGATGAAGAGGTTAGTTCCAATTCCTTGGATCACTACCCACCTTATGGGAATGACCAACTGCAATTAGTGGTCCTGCCCACTTGTGACCACAACTGCAACTGCTGCACCTCTACCACTGCTCCACTATAAACACAAGAATGTAAGAAAGAAGGAACTCTGCTGCAGGCTTACTGGCCCATGTTAGGCAGGTCCAAGGCACACCTACTTAAAAAGGAGCACTGTTGCAATTTACTGGCCCAAGCTAGGCAAGTCCAACTCACATCAACCCACACCCATTCATGTACTTGTCTAACCTATTTTTAAAGTTACTTAAGGTTTTAGCTTAAATGACACTACTTGGAAATTTGTTCCACTCATTCACAACTCTATTACCAAACCAATGGTTTCCTATATCCTTTCTGAATCTAAATTTTTCTAACTTAAACCTATTGTTTCAAGTCCTGTCTTGGTCAGATATTTTTAACACGTTATTTACATCCTCTTTATTTATACCTGTTTTCTGTTTATACACATCAATCATATCCTCCCAATTCTACATCTCCTTGCATTAGGTTAAAAACAGTCTATTGTGTAGGAAGTCTCTCTCCCATAGGTAGTCAGGTGTTGCACACGTGTCTGTATTTTTTGAATTAGCGTAAAGGTTACAATCATCATCAGTCTTCCTTATTAACCCTTTCGGGGTCGGTGCCGTACTAGTACGTTTTACGAGCAGGGGTTGGTGCCGTACTAGTATGCCCAAATTCTAGCGGCCTCAATTTAAGCAGAAAACGTCTGGTAGGCATACATATGAAAGAATGGGTCTGTGTGGTCAGTGTGCGCAGTATAAAAAAAAATCCTGCAGTACACACTGCATAATGAGAGAAAAAAACTGACTTTTTTTTTTATTAAAACAGTGACTTGGCAGTCAATTTTCGTATGGTATTTATTGATGTATTCTCGTTTTCTTGGTCTCATTTGATAGAATGGAAGATATATTACAGAAATAGAGATGATTTTGATTGGTATGACAATGACAAGTACCTTGAAATTGAGCTATAAGTAGCGAAAATGTTCGATTTTTGACAATGTTCAAGAGTAAACAAATCACACCATGCATCCAATACACATCAACTGGCGAGTCTTATATTCATGCACAAGTGCTCTGATATTATTTATACCATTTTTACAATGATGCAGTTGTATACATAACAGTAAATCTTCTATTTTTGTGAGAATAAAAATTCAAAATGGAAAGCAAAAGTAATGGAACAGGGGCCTGGAGACGTGGCTAATGAACAGAGAACATGTTATTTTAGTACCAGGAATGTCTGCCTAGTGTACTCTGGACCCTATTTTGAAATTGGCATCGTTTGAAATTTGTGTGAAATTGGAAAATTGCCATTTTCTGACCACTATTTTGGGTAGATAAAATTGGTAAATAGGCAGTTTCTTCTACTCATTTGATAGAAGAAATGGAGTTCTAGCGACATAGCTATAATTTTAGGAGACTGAAACATTGGAATTTGTCGAAAATAGGGCTCGAAGTGGGTGAAATCACCGATGCGTCAGTGTCATAAATACCGATAACTTTGCGAAAGCATAATTTCGTTAGTTTTCGATCAAATTTCATAATTTTGGTGGCGTTATGATCGAAAAAAAGATTCTCTATCATTTCATAAGAAAAAATTAATTTTTTTTTTCCAAAAAATTTTCGGCCCCAGGAACACTTTCCTGAGAAGGCCTGTCGACCCCCAAAGGGTTAAATGAAAATGTCATTGCCTTTGCAAGAATTAGTACAGTGGACCCTCGGTTTTCATTGAAAATTCTTTCCAGAATGCTGTTTGAGTGCCATTAAAGAACGAATTTGTTCCCATAGGGACAAATGTAAATTAGATTAGTCATTTCAGATCCCAAAAAATACACTTACAAAAGCACTTATGAAAATACCCTTACATAATTGTTGGAGTTTTGGAGGTGAATGAAAACCGAGGGTCCACTGTATTGCCTTAAGAATCACCATTGTATCCACCCTAGAGAACCACCACTGGGACTGTTTCCCCAGAATTTGTAAGAAAGCAAATGGGCCAGGCTTGTCTGGTGGCTTGCATGATCACTACTCTTACAGCCTGGACCTGGTCCAGGCTTGTCTGTTTTGGTCCTTGGACATTGTTCACTTCAAGTACATGACTAGCAAACCTAAGAATAGCATTCCGACATCTCAGTAAGGAGTCGTTCAGGACTCTGTACACCGTGTGCATCAGGCTCATATTGGAGTGTGCAGCACCAGTTTGGAACCCACACCTGGCCAAACACGTCGGGAAATTAGAGAAAGTAAGGTTTGGAACAAATAACAAAAAAAGGCACAATACCGTGACTGGAACAATACACAAATAACTGTGCGGGTTATTTGTGTTTGCAACAAGACTAGTCTTGGAGTTAAGGGAAATCGACCTGACGACACTGGAGAACAGGAGGGACAGGGGGGACATGATAACAACATATAAAATACTTACAGGAATTGATAAGGTGGACAAGGATACGATGTTCCAGAGATGGGACATTTCGTCCACTTTGAGTTCTATTTTAACCCTTTGACTGTCACGACCCCAAATCCTAAAGTGTCTCTGTGTTGTAAAATATTAAAAAAAAAAAATTATTTTTTCTTATGAAATGATAGAGAATCTTTTCCCGATGGTAATGACACCAAAAGTACGAAATTTGATGGAAAACTTATGAAATTACACTCTCGCGGAGTTAGCGATATTTAGCCCACTTTGAGCCCTATTTTCGGCCAATTCCATTGTTCCAGTAGACCAAACTCATAGCAATTTCTTTAGAACTCCATTAGTTCTATCGATTGAGTACAAGAAACTGCCCATTTACCAATTTCAACTACCCAGAAATTGGCAATTTGGCCAATTTCATGCAAATTAAAAAAGGTGCCAATTTCAAAATAGGGTCCAGAGTGAACAATGCAGACATTCCTGGCACTAAAATAACATTTTCTCTGTTCATCAGTCATGTCTCCAGGCCCCTCTTATATTACTCTTGCTTTCTATTTTGAATTTTTATTCACACAAAAAATAGAAGATTTACTGTTATGCAGACTACTGCATTATTGTAATAATTGTATAAATAATGTCAACCCATTCGTGACTGCATATTAGAATGGTTAGTTGGACACTTATTGGACAATGACATCATTTGTTTACTCTTAAACATTGGCAAAAAACGAACATGTCCACTACTTTGAGCTCAGTTTCAAGGTCCTTTTCATCGTGAAACCAATCAAAATCATCTCTATTTCTGTAATATGTCTTCCATTCTATCAAATGAGACCAAGAAAACGAGAATACAACCATAAATACTATAGGAAAATACACCTCAAAGACGGCGTTTTAATCCAAAAACACGGTCATTTTTTTTTTCTCCTTATGCACTGCGTGCTGCAGGATTTTTTTATACTGCACACACTGACCACACAGACCCATTCTCTCACATGTGGGCCTACCAGCTTTCTCCCCCTGATTTGAAGCCGCTAGAATTTTGGCATATTAATACAGTGGACCTTCCGTTTTCGTTTATCTCCGTTATCGCCAATTTCAGTTTTCACCGACTTTTTTCGTGGAAATATTGGCTCCATTTTCGTCAATGGTACGGAACCTATCCAGTACCCAGCGCGCATACAAAGCTTGCAAGCCTGCCTCCCATCCACATTCTCAGGCAGTGTAGCATTGTTTCTGGCTCAGTGAACATTATCCTGTGAGTTCATACAAAACATTTCTTAACAATCCATTGTTTTTTGCCCTTGATTATTGTGTGTGACTGCTAAATAAGCCACCATGGGCCCAAAGAAAGCTCCTAGTGCCAGTCCTTTGGTAAAGAAAGTGAGAAACACCATAGAATTTAAGAAAGAAATCGTAGCAAAGTACCAAAGTGGAGTCGATAAAGGCTATAGCGCCAGCCAGCAATAAAGTGTAGCATTAACAATGTAGCAAGTAAGTTAAGCGATTAAGCGATAGAAAAATGACGACACGAAACTTAACTCCTCCATTGTTCTTTGAGGTATATAGGGGCACTGAGACCAACGCCGCCCTCTGCCACCATCTCCTCCAAGATAAGTGTAAATATTTCTTATTTATAAAGTGTAAATATTTCTTATTTATAAAGTGTGAATATTTCTTATTTATAAATTAAGGTGTAAATATTTCTTAAATAACAAAAAAGGCACAATACCGTGACTGGAACAATACACAAATAACCCGCACATAGAAGAGAGGAGCTTACGAGGACTGACTCCACTACTACTACTTCTACTACTACTACTACTTCTACTACTACTACTACTTCTAATACTACTACTACTTCTACTACTACTACTACTACTACTACTACTACTACTTCTACTACCACTACTACTTCCACTATTACTCCTCCACTTTCTTGATCCTGCCCCTGTCTGCTGGCCTCTATATGTACTCCCTCCTTCCATTCTTTTTGTTAGTATGACTTTGTAAATGGTCCAAGTCGGACCAAAACGCCGTCGTAAGCTCCTCTCTTCTATGTGCGGGTTATTTGTGTAGTGTAAGTATTTCATATTTATAAATTATGTACATTGTTTCAATGTGAATACTGGTGGTGCCTCCACCACCACCACCACTATATGTACGGCTTATGGTCAGTGGCCCTTATAAACCCAACAACAATAACACACTACAACCAGTCCTCACATTCATAATGACATATTTTATTCATTCTAGAGTATATATCATGTTTCTATGTTATTAATATGGTTTATTATGTCATATTAGATGAATTGCGATAGATAAATAAGCCGTAGAGTTGATATTAGTGTCATATTGAAATGTTGTCCTGCCTACAAACAATAAACTCACCTCTCTCTTCTCCTCTCAGTCTTCCATACACCAACAAGAGTCGCCAATAAAGGTAAGTGTGATGTTAAATGTTCATTTACACATGTTATTAATGCTTTATATTTATTTGTCATTCTTTTCTGTATGTAAATCTATATTTAATCTCTAAAAAATTATTTTTTGTTAATACTCCTGGGTGTCTGAAACGGATTAATTGAATTTACATTATTTTTTATGGGGAAAATAGTTCCAGTTTTCGCCGATTTCCGTTTTTGTCGATTTCTCTGGAATGGATTAAACATGAAAATGGAGGGTCCACTGTACGTCAAAAACACTGGCTTGTAAGACGTATATATACGACAGAAAAAGTCAAAGGGTTAAGCCAATTTCATTGCTCAATTCAACTAAAATGCACAGAACTACAGTGGTACCCCAACTTACGATGGTCCCCAAACACACCCTTTTATGTAAGTTTATTTTTTTAAATGCTTTTGTAAGTGTAATTTTGGGGGTCTAAAAGGACTAGTCTATTTTACATCATTTCTTATGGAGATAAATTCGTTTGGTAATGGCACTTGAACAGCATTCTGGAATGAAAAAATATCGTAAGTCGGGGTACCACTGTAGTCAGAAATTTGGCTAATTTTACAATTTTTTTTTTTAAAAATTCCAATTTAAAAATAGAATTCAAAATAAACACTGTAGACATTACAGACACTAAAGGAACATTTCATATGTTCATTAATCACATCCTCAGACCTCTTAATTACACTTGCCCTACAATTTGAATTCTTTTTTTTTTTAAGACATTAGCTGTCTCCCACTGAAGTAGGATTATAATTTACATTTTGAATTCATCACAAAAAAAAAAAATCAAAGATTTACCCATTTCTCGGATAATTAATATCACCAATAATTGAATCAAACTTGTTAAAACCCCATTAAACAGATTGGGGGCTGTAGGGGAAGCCTACCTGTCCTCAGGAAAATTGTCAAAAATCAAATATTTCTGCTACTGAACCCAAAATCATTTCTATTTTAGTAGCGTATCTTCCATTCTATGAAATGATACCAAGAAACAGCTAATAAAATCATAAAAACCATCCTAGAATGATTTCTTTTATAGTGTGCACACTCAATGCACAAACCCATTCTCTTATACCGAGGCCAAAATTTATTACTTGCAGCTTATCTGAGGGAGCTGTGCTCAAAACGTAGATGTGAATAAGCGACCCTGGCATCAAAAACACATACCTACATGACAGCCACTCAAAGGGTTAAACTAAACACAAGGTCAGAGTTTTGCTTTTTGCATCATGCACCATGTGGGGCAGGTTTTTTATACTGTGTACTCACCACACAGACCCATTCTCTCATGTCTAGGCCAAAATTTACCACTCGCAACTCATCTGAGGGACCTGAGCTCAAAACACAGATCTATGTAAGCAACCCTGGCGTCAGTAACGTGAAACTACAGATGAGACAGTAGTTACTTCCCTTCTTTGTCTTTTGCTGAACTGGACCCCTGTCGCACAAAAAATCTGTCCAGAGAGGACTGTTTCTGGTGTCTCTTTAAGATTTGCCTAAAATGGGACAAGGCATTGTCATTGAACATGTTGCAGACATGGCTTGCAACAGCTTTGTTAGAGTGATATTTCTCCACAAAATTTTGCAACTCACTCCACTTTGCACACATGTCCTTAATCACTGAAGAAGGCACATTCTCCCCTCTCTCTTCCTCCTCCTCTGAAGTGGTCTGTTGCTGTTCCAGTTAAAGGTCTTGCAGCTCTTCAGTGGTTAGTTCTTCCCTGTGGTCGTCCACCAACTCTTCCACTTTCGTACTTTACTACGAGTTCTTTCTTCAATTCTATCGTGTTTCTCGCCTTCTTTATCAAAGGGCTGGCACTCGGAACTTTCTTTGGTTCCATGGTGGCTTATTTAGCAGTCGCACTCAATAAACAAGCACGAAAAACAATGGATTATTACGAAATGTTTTGGATGAACGTGCAGGGTAATGCTCACTCGACGAGAAACAAAGCCAGACTGACTCAGAACGCGTGGGATGCTTTGTGTGGGCGCGAGCAGGCGGACACGTTCGGTACGGCGGACCAACGAAAACCGAGATGATGAACAAAAACTGGGACAAAATTTTGACGAAAAAAGTCGTCAAAACTGAATTCGACGAAAACCAGGACAAATGAAAACCGAAGTTCCACTGTATGTATATACAGTGGACCCCCGAGTATTGGCTGTAATCCGTTCCAGGAGCTAGGCCTCAACTCGAACTGGCCAAAAGTCGAACTAATATTTCCCATAAGAAATAATGTAAATACAATTAATTTGTTTCCACCCAAAAATATTCACCAAAAATTTATTTTTTTAAAGAATAAATACTATAGTTTTACATACAGAAAACAATGAGAAATACAGTGGTACCTCGACTTACGATGGTCCCCAAACTCACCCTTTTATGTAAGTTTATTTTTTTAAATGCTTTTGTAAGTGTAATTTTGGGGGTCTAAAAGGACTAGTCTATTTTACAACATTTCTTAAGGAGATAAATTCGTTTGGTAATGGCACTTGAACAGCATTCTGGAATGAAAAAATATCGTAAGTCGAGGTACCACTGTAAATATAAAGCACTAATTTTAATGGATAAATGAACATTTGAATCAGTTTTACCATTATTGAAGACTCTTGTTTGTGTATAAGAGAGGCAGGAGAGTTTGTTTGGAGGCAGGACAAGATAGCAATTTAATACGACACTAAAATAAACTCTACGGCTTATTTATCTATCACAATTCATCTAATATGACATAATAAACAATATTAATAACATAGAAACATGATATATGTATACTCTAGAATGAATAAAATGTCATTACGAATGTGAGTGTTATTGTTGTTGGGTTTATAAGGGCCACTGACCATAAGGCGTACATATACTGCTGGTGGTGGAGGCAGCAGGCCACCACCACTAATTCACACTGAAACAATGCACATAATTTATAAATAAGAAATACAGTGGACCCCCGGTTATCGACCATAATTCGTTCCAGAATGCTGTTCGAGTGCCGTTACCGAACGAATTTGTTCCCATAAAGACAAATGTAAATTAGATTAGTCTGTTTAGACCCCCAAAAATATACTTACAAAAGCACTTACAAAAATACACTTACATAATTGTTCGAGTTGGGAGCAGTACGAAATCTGGGGGTCCACTGTATTTACACTTTAATTTATAAATAAGAAATATTTACACTTTATAAATAAAAAATATCTACACTTGCCTTGCAAGAGATGGTGGCAGAGGGCAGCGTTGGTCTCAGTGCCCCTATATACTACCTCAAACAACAATGGAGTTAAGTTCCGTGTCGTCATTTTTCTATCGCTTAATCGCTTAACTTACTTGCTACACTGTTAATGCTACACTTTATCACTGGCTGGTGCTATAGCCTTTATCGACTCATGCTGCTTTAGTATCGTACATATCGTAGAATCAGTGAATCACTGAAGAAGACACATTCTCCCCTCTCTTCCTCCTCCACTTTGGTACTTTGCTACAATTTCTTTCTTCAATTCTATCGTGTTTGTCACTTTCTTTACCAAAGGGCTGCCACTATGAACTTTCTTTGGGCCCATGGTGGCTTATTTCACAGTCACAATCAATAAACAAGCACTAAACACAATGAATTTATTGTGATAAACAAAGCTAGACTGGCTCACGACGCCTGTGCAGGGATGCGCTCAAGCGCAGGCAGGCGGACAGGTCTGGTACCTAGGCCGAAACATGGGGAACGGCCGATAGTCGGGCCAAAATTGGGCCGAAAAAAGCAACCGAAACACGAATTGGCCGATACTCAGGGTAGCCGATACTCGGGGGTCCACTGTACTTTACACATTATATTGATCTCACAGGCCACAAAAGTTACTTGAAAAATTAAAATATTAAAAAATAAAAGAAAAAAATAGAATAAAAGTAAAAATAATATTACCGAGTGAGCGGCAGTCGCCGATGCTGCCGTAAGCGGTTCACTTTCTGTCAATTTCACATCTCTACTATCTCGGTAAATACTGATAGCAAAAGAATTTTTTTTTTGTTTTAAAACACTCGGAAAAATATTTTTCCTGCACTCACCCACAACACTCAAGCACCCATCCTGTACTCTCCCAGAGCACTATAACACTCATCCTGTATACTCCCAGAACACTCCAGCACACATCCTGTACTCTCCCAGAACACTCCAACAGATTTTGGTAAGAAAAAATAATTTTTTTCGAATATTTTTCGACACTGAGAGTGAGTTTAGGATCACAGGTCTCAACAGTGAAAGGGTTAAGGATAAGGTAGGCTAATGACAAGAGAAAGGATTTCTCAAGAGAAAACCAGACCAGATTTAGTGATAAGAAATCCTGTCTTTTGAACCCAATGGAGTTGCAAAGTCATGCTGATCAGGAAAGGAGAGGGATGACCACAGACAGAATATAACCAAGGAGGCAACAATCTAAAAAACATCAGAGAAAGAAAATGATCTGGGATAAACATCAAATTAGTATACCACCTAATGTGCACATCAATAATATAACTTTTGTGGCATATATGAGACTAACAAACATCAGAATATTCCTTAGAGACCTAAGGAAAGAATCTTTCAAGCTCTTCTTCTTTCAACGCACCGACCGTATCCCACCGAGGCACGGTGGCCCAAAAGCAAAACCGAAAGTTTCTATTTTTAAATTTAGTAATATGTATATACATGAAGGGTTACTAGTCCCTTGCACCCAGGATTTCAGTTGCCTCTTACAACAAAAATGGCTTACGGAGGAAGAATTCTGTTCTGCTTCCCCATGGAAATAAGAAAAAATAAACAAGAACTAGAAAGAAAATAGAAGAAAACCCAGAAGGGTATGTGTATATATATTCTTCTTTCAACAAACTGGCTGTATCCCACCGAAGCAGGGTGGCCCAAATGGAAAAAACAAAAGCTTCTCCTTTTAAATTTAGTAATATATAGAGGAGAAAGGGTTACTAGCCCCTTGCTCCCGGCATTTTAGTCGCCTCTTACGACAGGCATGGCTTACAGAGGAAGAATTCTGTTCCACTTTCCCATGGAGATAAGCAGAAATAAACAAGAAAAAGAACTAGTAAGAAGATAGAAAAAAAACCCAGAGGGGTGTGTGTATATGTGCTTGTACATGTATGTGCAGTGTGACCTAAGTGTAAGTAGAAGTAGCAAGACATACCTGAAACCTTGCATATTTATGAGAGACAGAAAAAAGACACCAGCAATCCTTTCTTCTTTCTTTCAACACGTCGGCCGTTTCCCACCAAAGCGGGGTGGCCCAAAAGGAAAAACAAAAGTTTCTCCTTTTACATTTATATATACAGGAGAAGGGGTTACTAGCCCCTTGCTCCCGGCATTTTAGTCGCCTCTTACGACACGCATGGCTTACGGAGGAATAATTCTGTTCCACTTCCCCATGGAGATAAGAGGAAATAAGAACAAGAACTAGTAAGAAAATAGAAGAAAACCCAGAGGGGTGTGTATATATATATGCTTGTACATGAATGTGTAGTGTGACCTAAGTGTAAGTAGAAGTAACAAGACATACTACCTGAAATCTTGCATGTTTATGAGACAGAAAAAAGACACCAGCAATCCTACCATCATGTAAAACAAGTACAGGCTTCCATTTTACACTCACTTGGCAGGACGGTAGTACCTCCCTGGGCAGTTGCTGTCTACCAAGATATTATGCATAATTTATTTCACAACCATCATAGCTTACATCACTCCACCATGAAAACGCCACCTAGTCTAATACATACAGTGGAACCTCGGTTTTCGTATGCCCTAGTTTGTATGTGAAACTATTGTTATTCTCTATAAAATGTATTTTCCGTTAATATTTTTAGGCGTGTGGAACGGATTAATTGGTTCCGTTCTAAACACCCAAAAATATTAAAAAAAAAAAAAAAAATACATTTTATAGAGAATAACTATAGTTTTACATACAAACTAGGGCATATGAAAACCGAGGTTCCACTGTACATGTAAAAATTTAAAAAAAAACATTCAAAAATTTGAAACCAAACTTGTCACAGAAATAAGAGGAATGCAGCATGACGTAAGACTAATGTACTATACACCTGGCCTTGGAAGAGAGAAGAGCTAGAATAAAAATAAATCAGTGGAAATTTCATGCTTGAGAGCAGTGTGGTGTAAATATCATGCAGAGAATTCTAAGTGTAGAAATTAAAAGGCGACGAGGGGTCACCAAGGGTATAATTCAGAGGGCTGAGGAGGGGTTCTTGCAGTGGTTTGGGCTAGCACAGAGGGACAGGATGATGAAGAGGGTGTATAAATCTGGGATGGAAGTTAGATGGGGTAAAGGTCATCCCAGGAATGGTTGGAGGGAGGGGGGTAAAAGAGGCTTGGTAGAGCTCAAGCTTTCAACAGGCTTGTGTCAGTGTGTTAGATAGAGAACAGACTTGGTTTCTCAATGAACATGCTGTTTGAGTGTGAGCAAGGGTGGGAAGGGCAGTGCCTGCACCTTGTAGGAGGGGTGGGGTGTTGCAGTTGGAAGGTGATCTGAACTGTGATGTCAACACACTTCTTGCAAAACAATGATTGAGTAAATGATGGTGAATGTGTTGTTTTCTTGTTTGGGTTATCCTACTGTGGCAGAAGATGACTGCTGAGGTATATAAAAAGAAAAAAAAAAGAAAAAAGATTGGGGGGAAGCAAATTACCAGAGCAGGCAGGAATAGAATGGTTAAAATACAAGGATGAGAAACAAAGTGAGACAGGAGGCAGCGAGAGACAGATGAACTATACAAACATTAGGATATACTTCTTCGATCAAAGAGTGGAAGAAAAATGGATTGAGTTAAGAGAAAATGATGGGGATAAAATTCAAGAGTAGGTACAATTAATTTTAATCAATGGAAAGCACTAAACCTGTGATTGATCATATAGCACCTGGAGAATGGGAAGAATTTGGATTCAATCCAAGGAAGGGAAGCATAAGTCCAGTTTCTTGGATCAGGAGTCCCTTACCAGCATCAAGGAGCCTCCCTTCAGGAAGAGTAGGTATAATAAGGCCCAGGAAGCCAGAAACCTCATTAACATAGCTTAAAAGCAAAGTATGAAGAGAAAACTTTACCCCTCCAAACACAAACTGGCAAGTATATTATGAAGAAAAGTATCTTTTTAAAGTTATAAAGCACATTACAAGTAACTTTTTAATCCATTATCATACTAATAAGCAATTCTTGTCTTTAACTAATAAGTTGTTAATTTTTAGTAAAAATTAGAGGCTTGGTCTACAAATACAGTGGACCCCTGAGTAATGAACACCCCGGAAATCGTACAAGTATGTAAGTATAATATTGTAAGTGCTTTTGTAAGTGTAATTTTGGGGGTCTGAAATGGACTAACCTACTTGACATTATTTCTTAAGGGAGTAAATTCGTTCGGTAATGGCACTTGAGCAGGCTTCTGGAATGAATTTTGCTCGTTACTCGGGGGTCCACTGTACTGTATAATCATTGTGTTAACAATGAAATACAGTAACCCTTTATCCAACCTCACAAAGAGAATAAATAGCCTGAGTGTTAGTAGTGCAGGCATTTTACAATTTAATAAATTCTAAACATTGAATTTTTTTATCTTTATTCAGTATTATTTCCCAGAAAATCTATAAAAATGCTATCAAACTGTGAAGTCCAAAAAATACTCATGAAATGTGCAAAGGAGACAACAGTTAATAGAATAAACTGAAATGAAATTTGTACTTACCCCGTTATCCCGTATTGTGAGTGTACTAACAGTATAATCGCGGTAATGATAAACGTGTGTATTGGTAATTGTGAAGTGAGAGTGTGATGCTACTCCATCCTGCTCTGCAGGCCAGTACTGCCCACACTTGGTCCTTCCTCTTTCTACTGCCCGAGTAGTCATGACAATGACACATACTCGTTGCTCCCAGATCATCCGCCAGAAATCGCCAAATGTTCCAGGTAATGGACCTTATTAGGAGTAAAAAAAAAAAGTCTGAACATATCTAAGGAGTTAAATTTTTTATATAAAGGTACAAATCATCAAATGTGGCTCGTATTTTGAGGATTGTGTAGATTCACTTTTTTTTTTTTTTTGTTAACACATTGGCCATTTCCCACTGAGGCAGGGTGACCCAAAAAAGAAGAAACACTTTCATCATCACTCACTCCATCACTGTCTTGCCAGAGACATGCCTACACTACAGTTCAAGGGCCCAGGAAAACCCCTCCTAACCAAGACCTGGAATGAAAGGATCTCAAATTTGGAATAATACTCCAAGATCCAGAACTCTTGGATCCTAGATTTCAACTTAGAGAGATTTTCCAGATTCATTTAATCTGTTTAGTCAATTATAATACCGTACTTATATTCTGTACTGTACTTATAGTTTCTGTATAATGTTATGTACTGCACTTGAGTTTTCTAACTGTATTTTACAGTACTGCAAATAAGCATACAGTACGTATTTTGGTATTTTTAATAACCCCATCATTTCACCATGTATCAAAATATGCATGAATTGTCTATATATATAGCTTCTATATTCTTAGTATTACTACACTAAGAAGACAGAAAAAAATGAATTGAGAACATGCAAATATACAGTACTTAAAAACCATAATATGGTCACACTGATTTACAAGAAATTACTGCTGCAACTTCAATATTTCTGTATTACCTTGAGTAGAAATGAAGGCATTCTTTTGTTTATAACCATCAACATAGTTGGCATTAATATAGTCTGTATGACACTCTTCATCTTCAGCTGAAAGTACCACACGAGAATTGTCAAAACATAGCACGTCTGTGTACCGATTTTTTATTTGATTCCATCTTTTCCTGTAGAGGGAAAGCATTGTTTAGTGTTATTCCTTAAAATATTGTGTATGGGTGTGTGCATGCATTCATGTATTTATTTACATATATGCTCAGTATGCTAATGACTGTTTACTACTTAAGGAAAACAGCCACCATAATTCATTAACTACTTTTGTCATGTTCATACTTTATTGACTCCTATAATATAATCTTGAATACAAAATTTGATCCCTGTTTTAAAGACAGTTTTGTATTATTTATTTGATTCTGTTTTTCTTCTGTGTAAATATATAACTGAACCCAAAATTCATGCCTTTCAAAATAATTTAGACAAGCCAATGCCTTGTAACTCTTTGAGGGTCTGTCCCTTAGTTCTAAAGGCTTTGAAGCCTGGGTCCAAGCCGTAGTTCTACGCCATGAGCTCAGCTCACTCAGATAAGCTGTGAACAGTAAATCTGGGCCTAGATATGAGAGAATACATCTATGTGGTAAGTGTGCACCATATAAAACAAATCCTGCAGCACGCAGTGCATAATGAGAAAAAAAAAACTGCGACCGTATTTTTGGATTAAAACAGCGACTTTGTATTCGCGATTTCTTGGTCTCATTTGATAGAATGAAAGATATATTACAGAAATAGATATGATTTTGATTGGTTTTAGTACTGAAAATGGCTTGAAACTGAGCTCAAAGTAGCAGAAATGTTTGATTTTTGCTGATGTTCAAGAGTAAACAAATGACGTCACGCGTCCAATACTCACGAATGTGCTGATATTATTTATACAATTATTACAATATTGCATAACAGTAAATCTTCTATTTTTTTATGTGAATAAAAATAAAAATGAAATTCATTTGTAAAACCGGGAAACGTAAATAACAAACAGAGGAAATGTTATTTTAGTGCCAGGAATGTCTGCGAATTTGGTCGACTGGAATAATGTAATTGGCCTAAAATGGGAGTCAAGTGGGCAAAAATCGCCGATGCGTAAATATCGCTGATGCAGCAAAATTTGTGAGAGCATAATTTCATCAATTTTCCATCAAATTTCGTTCTTTTTGTTTTATTACCTTCAGAAAAAGATTCTCTTTCTTTTCATAAAAAAAATATCAATTTTTTTTTTTTTAAATCCTTAGACCCTGTGAACAAGTTTCAGATTGGGGGTCTGGACCCTGAAAGGGTTAAACTGTTACAAATAGTATATAAATTGAAGCATTTATCAGAAAACTGCAGAAATGTGAAAAATGCAAGTTTTCAATACAGTGGCAAAAGGCAAATGCTATTTTGTTTAGCAAGACCTGGTACTCTATACAGCCTCTCCTCACTTAACAATGGAGTTCTGTTCCTTAGACCATGTCGGTAAACAAATTCGTTGCTAAGTGAGTAGCATACCATATGGTAGTGGGTTTGTGTCAACCATCTTTGATATTGTTTTAATGTCACCTTTGCACCATTTATAACATTTCTGGTATATTTTTAAATGCTTATACAGTAGTGTACTGTATACAGCCTCTCCTCACTGAGCGACGTACAGTCAACCCTCCGTTTTCATGCTTAATCCGTTCCAGAGGGATCGACTAAAACTGAAATCAACGAAAACTGAAGCCATTTTCCCCATAAGAAATAATGTAAATTCAATTAATCCGTTACAGACACCCAGGAGTATTAACAAAAAATATTTTTTTAGAGATTAAATATAGAATTACATACAGAAAAGAATGACAAATAAATATAAAGCACTAATAACATGTATAAATGAACATTTAACATCACACTTACCTTTATTGGTGACTCTTGTTGGTGTATGGAAGATGGAGAGGAGGGGAGAGGGAGTCGAGTTTATTGTTGGGAGGCAGGACAAAATGCTTCATTGTGACACTAATATCAGCTCTACGGCTTATTTATCTATCACAATTCATCTAATATGACATAATAAACAATATTAATAACATAGAAACATGATATATACTCTAGAATGAATAAAATATGTCATTATGTATGAGAGAACTGGCGGTAATGTTATTGTTGTTGGGTTTAAGGGCCACTGACCATAAGCCGTACATATACTGCTGGTGGTGGTCGGCGGCAGCAGCAGCAGGCCACCACCACTATTCACAAAATGTACATAATTTATAAATAAGAAATATTTACACTTTAATTTATAAATAAATATTTACACTTTAATTTATAAATAAATATTTACACTTTAATTTATAAATAAGAAATATTCACACTTATATAAATAAGAAATATTTACACTTACCTTGGAGGAGATGTTGGCTGAGGGCAGCTCTGGTCTCAGTGCCCCTATATTCCTCAAACAACATTGGAGGAGTTAAGTTTTGTGTTGTCATTTTTCTATCGCTTAATCGCTTAACTTACTTGCTACACTGTTAATACTACACTTTATCGCTGGCTGGTGCTATAGCCTTTATCGACTCCACTTTGATACTTTGCTACGATTTCTTTCTTTAATTCTATGGTGTTCCTCACTTTCTTTACCAAAGGACTGGCACTAGGAGCTTTCTTTGGGCCCATGGTGGCTTATTTAGCAGTCACACACAATAATCAAGGGCCAAAAACAATTAATTGTTAAGAAATGTTTTGTATGAACTCGCAGGATAATGTTCACTCAATCAGAAACAATGCTACACTGCCTGAGAATGTGCGTGGGAGGCAGGCTTGTGGGCTTTGTATGTGCGCTGGGCACTGGACAGGTTCCATACCATGAACAAAAACGGAGCCAATCACTGAAAACAGAGGTAATATTTCCACGAAAAAAGTGCCCGAAAACTGAAATCACCGAAAACAGAGATACACAAAAACGGAGGGTTGACTGTACTCATTTACCGACGACTCGGACTTATGATGGGCTCTCTGACCAGTATGCATACCTAAATAATGTATATTAGAGCTGATTTCCTCTATTCTGTTTATTAAAATATATAGTACACTACTGTATAAACATTTAAAAATATACTAGAAATGTTATAAATGGTGCAAAGGTGACAATATCAAAGATGGTTGACACAAACC
Organism: Cherax destructor; assembly: GCA_009830355.1. Classification (NCBI taxonomy): domain Eukaryota; kingdom Metazoa; phylum Arthropoda; class Malacostraca; order Decapoda; family Parastacidae; genus Cherax; species Cherax destructor. The sequence continues at coordinate 74,486 of WNWK01003827.1, forward strand.
CACTACCATTATAGTATGCTCCTCACTTAGCGACGAATTCGTTTACCGACGAAGTCTTAGGACCGGAACTCCATTGTTAAGTGAGGAGAGGCTGTATAGTAATAAACAGAATAGAGGAAATCAGCTCTAATATACATTGTTTAAGTATGCATACTGGTCAGAGGGCCCATCGTAAGTCCGAGTCGTCAGTAAACGAGTATGTGGCTAAGTGAGAAGCACCTGTATTATATACAGGGAGACCATTGATTAACGTACAATCTGTTAACACTTTCTTGACATAACACAGCTGAAAAATTTAAGCATATTTTCTATGAGGATGCTATTTATCTACAGTTGACCATTGTGTTCCTGAAAACAGCAAGCATTAAAAAATGCATGTAAAATGAACTGAAGAACTTAGGGCAAAAATAGGGCTATGCTCTTTAAACCTCCCAAAAAGCTAACAATTTTTTTTTTGTCTCAAAATTGTAAAAAGAAAAAAAAATGTAATTGTAGGTTAATAAGGTGATGTGTATCAGTCAAAGATCCTGCAGTCACATATCTGCTATGCATTATAACACCGCTTCCATATGTTGCTTTTCATTTAATACCTCACTCATTCACTGCAGTACCAGCTGCCTCTCAATTTCACTCACTCACTATCTCACACTCATATCCTTGTTAGTAGTAGCTATTACTATACTTTTAACTCTCAGCAGCTGATTTTGATGATAGAAAAGGTATAAATTTTACAGCACTGTTTCCTTGTGTCTATACCCATGTGGGAGGCAGTCAGAGTTGACTGTTGTTTGGCAATGCGTGACATACACAATCACACTTTCTAACACCACTAGACTGCACTATCACCAAAGGAACACTTCTTTTCTTCTTAGGCATTATATTAAACATCTGCATTTTCCAATTATCAAAGAATTTTATTTTTTTTATTAACACATCGGCCATTTCCCACCAAGGCAGGGTGGTCTGAAAAACATAAATTTTCATCATCATTCACTCCATCATTGTCTTGCCAGAGGCGTGCTTACACTACAGTTATAAAACTGCAACATTAACACCCCTCTTTCAGAGTGCAGGCACTGTACTTCCCATCTCCCAGACTCAAGTCCAGCCTGCCAGTTTCCCTGAATCCCTTCATAAATATTACCTTGCTCACTCCAACAGCACGTCAAGTCCTAAAAACCATTTGTCTCCTATCTAACACGCTCACGCATGCTTGCTGGAAGTACAAGCCCCTTGTACACAAAACCTCCTTTACCCCCTCCCTCCAACCTTTCCTAGGCCGACCCCTACCCCGCCTTCCCTCCACTACAGATTTATACACTCTCAAAGTCATTCTATTTCATTCCACCCTCTCTACATGTCCGAACCACCTCAATAACCCCTCCTCAGCCCTCTGAATAATAGTTTTGGTAATCCTGCACCTCCTCCTAATCTACAAGCTATGGATTTTCTGATTATATTCACACCACATATTGCCCTCAGACATGGCATCTCCACTGTCCACTGCCTCCAGCCTTCTTGTTGCAACATTCACAACCCATGCTTCACACCCATATAAGAGCGTTGGTATAACCATACTCTCGTACATTTCCCTCTTTGTTTCCTTGGATAAAGCTCTTTGTCCCCACAGACTTCTCACTGCACCAATCACCTTTTTCCCTCATCAATTCTATGATTCACCTTATCTTTTATAGACCCAAAGAAATCTCATAAAAATCGGCCATTTTTTTAACACCCTGCTGTTGCAAATAAATATTGTCCAGGCATAAGTATGTGTACCACAACAGCATGATACATCGCTGTGGCATGTGTACATACAGGTCTCCCTCAACATTCACGTTTTCCACTTTCACGAGAGCACTCCACAGCAATTATTATTATTATTTCCCAACAATATATTGTAGGGAAATAATAATAATAATAATAAATAATAAGAATTAATAATAACTCTACACATATGCTGCTATGTATGATAATCTATGTAAAACTCTACACATATGCTGCTATGTATGATAATCTATGTAAATGTATTTGTGTATACCTGAATAAACTTACTTCTTTATTACAGTTCTAGGGTATTTATCGTGTTTCTGATATCAATTTGGAATAAATGTAATAGATAGATAACCTTTATTACTAATATTAGTGTAATTACACAACATTTTATTAGCACTAAGGCTAACATCCACCACCCATGATGACTCACCAGACACTGACTTACTGCTCGCCTCTCCCTCCCTCCAATAGCTCCTCCCACTTCGTAATGATGTTAGATGGTGAATTTAATGAATTTTTCTGTAAGCTTAACTCGTTGTATGTGTATTTTACTTTTTTATTGTTTTCTGTAATATATGAGTTATGCAAATTAAAATAAAGTTATCAAGTTGGAGTTTCATTTTTTTTTCTAATGTATACATATTTAATTCAACATTTGGCATCATTACAAAGTGGGCAGAGCTACAGCAGGTGGAGAAGCAGCAGTGTGTCAGTAACTCTTGATTCCCCATGACACTTCACATCACTATAAAATACGCATTGTATAATTATACTATTACAGACCTCCCTCCACAGCCAGCTCATGTCAAAATAACATGTATATAGTACATTATTTTACAATGTTTTCATGTGTTTTATGATTGTTCATGGTTCAATAGGTTAAGGAAGCAGTATTGCATTATATTTCCCTACAATATATTGGGGCACCAAACATTCGCGATTTTTCAACATTCGAGAGGCTCTTGATCCCCTAACCCTTGCGAATGTTGAGGGAGACCTGTATATGCTTTTTGTATAGTATCAAGCTCTGTTATAAGGACTGTATGTTTTATGGTCAGTAAACTTCAGAAACAATTATTTGAACGGTATTCAAGTCCACAGTGGTTAAAAAAAAAAAAAATGTCTGTTGAGATTAAAACTGCGGTATCCATATCTGCTAGGTGTCCTAACCCTAATATATACAGTTGTATCAAGTTTTACTGTGTTAAAATTTTATGAAGCCCATTGCAAGTCTTGTCCTAATGTTTCAAATTTAAATTTTGTGGAATAAAATATTTTAAAATTAAAGTCAAAATACAGTATGCCCCTCTTTATTTAGCAATACAAGAGGATGCTATCAAAAAAAACAAAAAAATAATAAGTTGCAAATTTTATAGCTAATAACTTACAGGAAGGAAATGAATGTTCATAAAATTTATTAAATAATTTAATTTTAGTGCCAAATACAGTGGTACCTCGAGTTACGATATTTTTTCGTTCGAGAATGCTGTTCAAGTGCCATTACCAAACGAATTTATCCCCATAAGGAATAATGTAAAATAGACTAGTCCTTTTACACCCCCAAAAATATACTTACAAAAGCATTTAAAAAAATAAACTTACATAAAAGGGCGATTTTGGGGACCATCGTAACTCGAGGTACCACTGTACTTTTTTTTTTTTTACAGTTACCTTGAGTTTTCAAAGGTACCATCAGGAGGCCGACTCTTGATCTGTGTGTAGTCGTGGTAAAGGCCTTGCCGTCCCTTGTCTCTTAGGTGGCGCACAAATTCCTCCAGGGTAAAGCCCCGTCCATCATCATAGTGAAGACTGTCATCATCACTGAAACCACTACTGCCACTGCTAGGGGGAGCAAGTGGTGATCCTCTGCCTAGGAATGGAAACAATACACAGAAATCAAGCTTTACAATTAAGAAGTGCTAAAGATAATTACAGTCATCCCTCGGTTTTCGATTTTAATCCGTTCCAGATGGATCGGCTAAAACCAAAATCGGCGAAAACCAAAACTATTTTCCCCATAAGAAATAATGGAAATTCAATTAATCCGTTCCAGAAACCCAGAAGTTTGGATTTTTTTTTTTTTTTTTTTTTTTTTTGGGGGGGGGCCTTAAAGATAGATTTACATGCACAAATGAATGAACTCTATGTGGCACTTACCTTTATTGAAAACTGATGTTGCTGGATGGAAGAGAGGGAGGAGGGGAGAGGGAAGAGACCCTATTTTTTGGAAGGGGAATCCCCTTCCATAAGGAATTTAGGTACCAAGTCCTTATCCGAGGTCACTTCCCTGCATGCCTGCTACACTCCTTCCCTGCCTGCTACACTCCCTGCATACCTGCTACACTCCCTGCATACCTGCTACACTCCCTGCATACCTGTTACACTCCCTGCATACATGCTACACTCCCTGCATACATGTTACACTCCCTGCATACATGTTACACTCCCTGCATACCTGCTACACTCCCTGCATACCTGCTACACTCCCTTCATGCATGCTACACTCCCTGCATACATGCTACACTCCCTGCATACATGCTACACTCCCTGCATACCTGCTACATTCCCTGCATACCTGTTACACTCCCTGCATACATGCTACACTCCCTGCATACATGCTACACTCCCTGCATACATGCTACACTCCCTGCATACATGCTACACTCCCTGCATACCTGCTACACTCCCTGCATGCATGCTACACTCCCTGCATGCATGCTACACTCCCTGCATACCTGCTACACTCCCTGCATACCTGTTACACTCCCTGCATACATGCTACACTCCCTGCATACATGCTACACTCCCTGCATACATGCTACACTCCCTGCATACATGCTACACTCCCTGCATACATTTTACACTCCCTGCATACCTGCTACACTCCCTGCATACATGTTACACTCCCTGCATACATGCTACACTCCCTGCATACCTGCTACACTCCCTGCATACCTGTTACACTCCTTGCATACATGCTACACTCCCTGCATACATGTTACACTCCCTGCATACATGTTACACTCCCTGCATACCTGTTACACTCCCTGCATACATGCTACACTCCCTGCATACATGCTACACTCCCTGCATACATGCTACAATCCCTGCATACATGCTACAATCCCTGCATACATGCTACACTCCCTGCATCCATGCTACACTCCCTGCATGCATGCTACACTCCCTGCATGCCTGCTACACTCTTCAACTCCATCGTGTTTCTCACTTTCACTACCATATTTTTCTATTATTTCTTTCTTCATTTCTACAGTGTTCCTCACTTTCTTTACCAAAGAACTGGCACGAGGAGCTTTCTTTGGGCCCATGGTAACTTATTTAGTAGTCACACACAATAATCAAGGGCCAAAAAGAATGAATTGTTAATAAATGTTTTGTATGAACTCCTGGGGTGATGTTCACTCAAGCATAAACAATGCTAGACTGCGTGACAATGTGCGTAGGAGGTGCGTGGGTGGCGGGCCTACACCCTTTGTATGTGCGCGGCACTGGTGGACAGGTTTCATACGGTCGGCGAAAACTAAAACAATCGGCGAAAACTGAGACAAATTTTCCCCGAAAAAAGTCGGCGAAAACCAAAATCGGCGAAAACCAAAATCAGCGAAAACTAGGACAATCGAAAACCAAGGGATGACTGTAATTACTAATTTTATTCGAGTGGTCAATAAACTTCAATTTAAACAATTCCTTCTCAGTAAATTGTTTCTGCAAATTTAGCTATGCTAAATAATCAGTTATAAACTCTCAATTCATCATCTTCATATTTATTTGTTAAAACCTAAAGTTATTTTACTTATGAAAGATGAGGTAAACCACAGAATTGATGAAGGAAAAAAGGTGGGTGGTGCATTGAGACATCTGTGGAAACAAAGAATGTTATCTAAAAAGTCAAAGAGGGGAATGTATGAGAGCATAGAACTTCCAACACTTTTATATAGGTGTGCAGCATGAATGGTGAATGTTGCAGGAGGAGGAAGTCGGAGGCAGTGGAGATGTTGTGTCCGAGAACAATGTGTGATGTAAATATTATGCAGAAAATTCATAGTTTGAAGATCATGAGGTGTGGAGTTACTAAAGATATTATCCAGAGGGGTGAGGAGGAATTGTTGAGATGGTTTGATCATTTAGAGAGGATAGAGCAAAATATAATGACTTCGAGGGTGTATAAATCTGTAGTGGAGTGAAGGCAGGGTAGAGGTCATTCTACGAAAGGATGTGTGCAAAGGGCTTTGACATCCAGCAGGCATGTGTGAGTGTGTTTGATAGGAGTGGAGGCAAATGGTTTTTGGGACCTAACAAGCTGTTGGAGGGTGAGAAGCATAACATTCTGTGAAGGTATTCAGGGAAACAGATAAGCTGGACTTAAGTCCTGGAGGTGGGAAGTACAGTGCCTACACTCTAAAGGAGGGGTGGGGATATTTGCTTTCTGGAGGGACATCTGAACTGTCATATCTATGCACCTCTGGCAAGACCATGATAATGTGAATGATGGTGAAAGTTTCTTTTTTGGGTCACCCTGCCTCAGTGGGAGACGGCCAGAGTGTTAAAACACACACAAAAAAAAAAAAAAAAAAATAGAAAAAAAAAATGCTGTTGGAGTGTGAGTAGGGTAATATTTTGTGAAGGTATTCAGGGAAACCAGTTAGCCAGACTTGAGTCCTGGAAATGGGAGGTACAATGCCTGCACTTTAAAGGAGGGGTCTGGGATAGTGACAGTTTGGAGGGACTATTCTAAACTGTCGTATCTGAGCGCCTCTGCAGACAGTGATTATGTATGTCTCCACAGATACCTTAATGCACCACTCACCTTTTTTCCTTCATCAATTCTATGGTTAACCTCATCCTTCATAAACCCCATCTGCTGACAAGACAACTTCCAAAAATCTGAAAACATTCACTTCCTCCATACTCCCTCCCTCCAATGTCATATCCAATTTTTCTTTATCTAAATCATTTGATACTCTTATTACCTTACTCTTATCTATGTTCACTTTCAACTTTCTACCTTTACACACCCTCCCAAACTCGTCAACTAACCTTTGCAACTTTTCTTTAGAATCCCCCAAAAGCACAGTATCATCAGCAAAAAATAACTGTGTCAACTCCCATTTTGTATCTGATTCCCCATAATTTAATCCCACCCCTCTCCCCAACAACCTAGTATTTACTTCTTTTACAACCCCATCTATAAATATATTAAACAACCATGGTGACATTACACATCCCTGTCTAAGACCTACTTTTACTGGAAAGTAATCTCCCTCTCTCCTACGCACCCTAACCTGAGCCTCGACATCACCATAAAAACTCTTTACAGCATTTAGTAACTTACTACCTATTCCATGCACTTGCAACATCTGCCACATTGCTCCCCTATCCACTATCATATATGCCTTTTCTAAATCCATAAATGTAATGAAAACTTCCCTACCTTTATCTAAATACTGTTCATATATATGCTTCAATATAAACACTTAATCTACACATCCCCTACCCATTCTAAAGCCTCCTTGCTCATCTGCGATCCTGCTCTCTGTCTCACCTCTTAATCTTTCAATAATAACCCTACCATACAATTTACCTGGTATACTCAGTAAACTTATTCCCCTATTATTTTTACAATCTCTTTTGTTCCCCTTCCCTTCATATAAAGGAACTATACACACACTCTGCCAATCCCTTGGTACCTTCCCCTCTCTCATACATTTATTAAACAAAAATACCAACCATTCCAACACTATACCCCCCCCCCTTTTAACATTTCTGTCATGATCCCGTCAGTTCCAGCTGCTTTACCCCCTTTCATTCTACGCAATGCCTTATGCACCTCCCCCACACTCACATCCTGCTCTTCTTCACTCCTAAAAGATGTTATGCCTCCCTGGCCAGTGCATGAAATTACTGCCTCCCTCTCTTCATCGACATTTACAAGTTCCTCAAATTATTCCCGCCATCTTCCCAATACCTCTAACTCCCCATCTGCTAACTCCCCTACTCTGTTTTTATCTGACAAATCCCTTCGTTCCCTAGGCTTTCTTAACCTGTTTATCTCACTCCAATTTTTTTTTCTTATTCTCAGCAAAATTTATTGATAATGCCTCACCCACTCTATCATTTGCTCTCCTTTTGCACTCTCTTCACCTTTCTTTTACTCTCCATATACTCTGCCCTTCTTATATCACTTTTGCTTTGTAAAACCCTGGAAAATCAATGTAGCTATAAAATAATTATCCGTTACTATTAATTTCTTATAGCTCTGCCTGCTCCTTGGCCCCACATGCAAATTAAGAAGTGATCACAAAGTTTCACAACTATGTTTCAGCTCAGTGTTACAAGGATTCCAACTGCTAGTCACCAAACATATTCAGGCACTGAAGAAAAATACTTTCTTACACATAAAACATCTGCAAGAATAATACATGCTTGAACCATACCACTGAACTTTCAAGCTGAGACAATATTACAAACATTACATAGGCAAATTTTACCAAAAAAAAAAAAATATATATACTCAGCCTAAATGCAAAATAATATATACTCAGCCTAAATGCAAAATATTTTTGGACCATAAAGTTGTTGAGATGAAAGGGTGGCAAGTTTTCTAAGTAACTAACATAAAATAGGGACTTTCTTCCATTATACAGTGGACCCCCGACTAACGAAAGGCCCATATAACGAAAAAATCGTGTAACGTAAGCTTTTTTCGCTTTCGTGTACCGAAAATTAACTCGTGTAGCGAAACGTATCAGACCTGTCCACCTGCCCCGCGCCTGCGCAGGAAGCCAGTGAAGCGTTGTTTACCATTGAGAGAACATTACCCAGTGTGCTCTTTCAAACATTCACAATAAATTTGTTGTGCTTATTGGTGGTTTAGTGATTGTCACTGTGAAATAAGTCACCATGGGTCCAAAGAAGCTTCACAAGTCGATGAAGGCTATAGCACCAGCCAGTGATAAAGTGTAATAATGGAAATAAGTCACTCTGTCTTGACTTTTTTGAGTTATCCTAGGTATTCTACACACATGCTGCTATGTATGATAATGTATGTATAGCTGGATTTGTGTATACCTGAATAAACTTACTTAAGTAACTTCTACAATATTTGAGATTATAGGGACACTGACAAAAACGCAGTACTGTGCCACCATCTCCTCCAAGTGTAAGTGTAAGTATTTCTTATTTATATAAGTGTGAATATTTCTTATTTATAAATTAAAGTGTAAATATTTCTTATTTATAAAATAAAGTGTAAATATTTCTTATTTATAAATTAAAGTGTAAATGTTTCTTAGTTATAAATTATGCACATTGTTTGTGTGATAGTGGTGATGGCTTTCTGCTGAAACCGACTACCACCACGGCTTATGGTCAGTGGCCCTATAACCAACAACAACACAAGACACTCCACCAGTTCTTAGATTCGTAATGACATGTTTTATTCATTCTAGAGTTTATATCATGTTTCTATGTTATTAATATTGTTTATTATGTCATATTAGATGAATTGTGCTAGATAAATAAGCTGTAGAGTTGATATTATTGTCATATTGAAAGACTATTTTCTCCAGCCTCCAAACAAACTCCAATACACAAAGAAAAGTCTTCAATAAATGTAAAACTTATTTAACTGTTCATTTGTTCATTATAATTAGTGCTTTATATTTATTTCTCATCTAGGTAGTAGGTTGGTAGACAGCAACCGCCCAGGGAGGTACTACCGTCCTGCCAAGTGAGTGTAAAACGAAAGCCTGTATTTGTTTTACATGATGGTAGGATTGCTGGTGTCTTTTTTCTGTCTCATAAACATGCAAGATTTCAGGTATGTCTTGTTACTTCTACTTACACTTAGGTCACACTACACATTCATGTAGAAGCATATGTATATACACACCCCTCTGGGTTTTCTTCTATTTTCTTACTAGTTCTTGTTCTTATTTCCTCTTATCTCCATGGGGAAGTGGAACAGAATTCTTCCTCCGTAAGCCATGCGTGTCGTAAGAGGTGACTAAAATGCCGGGTGCAAGGGGCTAGTAACCCCTTCTCCTGTATATATTACTAAATGTAAAAGGAGAAACTTTCGTTTTTTCTTTTGGGCCACCCTGCTTCGGTGGGAAACTGCCGACGTGTTGAAAGAAGAAAGAAGATTTATTTCTCATTATTTTCTGTATGTAAAACTATAGTATTTATTCTTTAAAAAAATTAATTTTTGGTGAAAATTTTTGGGTGGAAACGGATTAATTGTATTTACATTATTTCTTATGGGAAATAAGGTTTCGAATTACGAAAGTTTCGTGTTGAGAAATAGCTCCTGGAACGGATTAATTTCGTTAGTTGAGGGACCACTGTAGTACATGTAATCTGGCATTCTGTTCTAGAATTATCAATGACTAAATTTTTCTTTGGTACTATTACTTTTTTAACCCTTTCAGGGTCCAAGGCCATTTTTGGAAGGGGTGCGCCAGTGTCCAAGAATTTAAAAAAAAAATTCTTATTTTTTCTTATGAAATGGTAGAGAATCTTTTTCTGAAGGTAATAAAACAAAAAGTACGAAATTTGATTGAAAATTGACGAAATTATGCTCTCGCGAATTTTGATGTGTCAGCGATATTTACGCATCGGTGATTTTGCCAACTTTGACTCCCATTTTAGGCCAATTACATTATTCCAGTCGACGAAATTCTTTGCTATTTCACTAGCATTACTTCTATTCCATCGATTGAGCACAAGAAATTGCCCAGTCAACTGTTTCAACTACAAAATAAAGTGAGTGGAAATTGGTAATTTAGCCAATCTAATTCAAAGTTCAAAATATTCCAATTTCAAAATAGGGTGCAGAATAAACAATGCAGGCATTCCTGGCACTAAACTAACATTTCCTCTGTTCATTAGTTATGTTTTCAGTCTTTACAAATGAATTCCATTTTGATTTTTTATTGACATAATGAATTTTTATTCAAACCAAAAAATGGAAGATTTACTGTTATGCAATACTGTAATAATTGTACAAATAATATCACCACATTTGTGAACGTATATTAGACCCACAAGCTGGCGCGTATTAGAAGTGTGAGATCATTTGTTTACTCTTGAACATTGGCAAAAATTTAACATTTCCGCTACTTTGAGCTCAGTTTCAAGCCATTTCCAATACTAAAACCAATCAAAATCATCTCTATATCTGTAATATATCTTCCATTCTATCAAATGAGATAAAGAAATCGCAAATACAACTATAAAAAGTACACGAAAAAACACTGCAAAGTCGCTGTTTTAATAAAAAATTACGGTTTCAGTTTTTTTTTCTCTCATTATGCACTGTGTGCTGCAGGATTTGTTTTATGTGGTGCACACTTACCACATAGATGTATTCTCTCATATCTAGGCCCAAATTTACCGCTCACAGCTTATCTAAGTGAGCTGAGCTCATGACGTAGAACTACGGTTTGGACCCTGAAAGGGTTAACTAAGCAAGTAATCTGAAAAAGTTGAGAACTATCTACAATTAATATATCTGCTAAACTGCCTGTTTCTTCTTACTTATGTATTATAATAAAATCTACCAGTCAAAATAATGACAACACAAAGGTTAGGGTCACATTTCATAAATTAAAAATACTTTCTGGTTAAATGACTTGAAAGATGAGGTGAGGTCAGAGAGGTAAGGTGAAAGGCCTTGGATGTGTAACCTATCCTGTGACCTTGATAAAGTCCAGCCCTGGACACAACATAGAAACAGTAATAAAAATGTCCCTGCAACACTTTGTTTTTAACCAATGAAAGTCACAGTTGTAAAGTGAATACAAACCACTAATATGGTCCGTGTCATGTAATACATGACCATTGAGATGTGCAGTATCTTGTATTTCAGGCACAGGTGAACATTCTCCTTTTAAAGATGGACTTAAATCTTTCTCTCCATCTTTTCTTTTTTCTTCATTTATTGGGTCTTCAGCCTCTGTATTAATAAGACCAGACAATCGCCCATCTTCTTCTCTGACATGTCCCTCCTCTAGATCATCTTCATCATTACTGTCATGGGAGAAGCTCTTCTCACAACAGCTAACATCATCTTCACTAAATTCACACAGCTGAGAAAATAATATGAAATGAAAATTTTAAATTATGCACAAACATAAGTATAATTCTGTTACAATGACAGAGGCATTTTAATTTTTTAAAGATCTATCTTTCTTTCAACACGTTGGCCGTTTCCCACCGAAGCGGGGTGGCCCAAAAGGAAAAACAAAAGTTTCTCCTTTTACATTTAGTAATACAGTGGTACCCCGGTTTACGATGGTCCCCAAACTCACCCTTTTATGTAAGTTTATTTTTTTAAATGCTTTTGTAAGTGTAATTTTGGGGGTCTAAAAGGACTAGTCTATTTTACAACATTTCTTAAGGAGATAAATTCGTTTGGTAATGGCACTTGAACAGCATTCTGGAATGAAAAAATATCGTAAACCGGGGTACCACTGTATATACAGGAGAAGGGGTTACTAGCCCCTTGCTCCCGGCATTTACGACACGCATGGCTTACGGAGGAAGAATTCTGTTCCACTTCCTCATGGACAATTTTTTAAAGATATTTAGCAAAAAAAGACAGGGTATACAACTTATGGATCTTAATATATAATTTTTTTCAATGAACTGACCGTATCCCACTGAGGCAGGGTGACTTAAAAAAAAGAAAAACAAAAGTTTCTCCTTTAAAATTTAGTAATGTATACAGGAGAAGCGGTAACTAGCCCCTTGCTCCATGAATCTTAATCTTCTTTCAACAAACCGGCCATATCCCACCGAGGCAGGGTGGCCCAAAAGGAAAAAATGAAAGTTTCACCTTTTAAATTTAGCAATATATACAGGAGAAGAGGTTACTAGCCCTGTGCTCTATGGATCTTTTTTTTTTTTAATACGTCGGCCGTTTCCCACCGAGGCAGGATGACCCAAAAAGAAAGAAAAAACTTTCATCATTATTCAACACTTTGACTTATTACTTCCCAGTAAAAGTAGGTCTTAGACAGGGATGTGTAATGTCACCATGGTTGTTTAACATTTTTATAGATGGGGTTGTAAAAGAGTAAATGCTAGGGTGCTGGGGAGAGGGGTGGGATTAAATTACGGGGAGTCAAATACAAAATGGGAGTTAAGTTACTTTTTGCTGATATGTACTGTGCTTTTGGGGGATTCTAAAGAAAAGCTGCAAAGGTTAGTGGATTAGTTTGGGAGGGTGTGTAATAGTACAAAGTTGAAAGTGAACATAGATAAGAGTAAGGTGACGAAGGTATCAAACAATTTAGATAAAGAAAAATTGGATATCACATTGGAGGGAGGGAGTATGGAAGAAGTGAATGTTTTCAGACATTTGGAAGTTGACTTGTCAGCAGATGGGTTTATGAAGGATGAGGTTAACCATAAAATTGATGGAGTGGTGCATTTAGGTATCTGTGGAGACAAAGAACGTTATCCATGGAGGCAAAGAAGAGAATGTACGAGAGTATAGTGATACCAAAACTCTTACATGGGTGTCAAGCATGGGTTGCAAATGCTGCAGCAAGGAGGCGGCTGGAGGCTGTGGAATGTCGTGTCTAAGGGCAAGGTGTGGTGTAAATATTATGCAGAGAATTCGTAGTGTGGAAATTAGGAGGAGGTGTGGGTTACTAAAAGTATTAGTCAGAGGGCTGAAGAGGGGTTGTTGAGGTGGTTTGGTTATCTAGAGAGAATGGAACAAAGTAGAATGACTTGGAGAGCGTATAAATCTGTAGGGGAAGGAAGGCGGGGTAGGGGTCATCCCCGAATAGGTTGGAGGGAGGGGGTAAAGGAGGTTTTGTGGGTGAGGGGCTTGGACTTCCAGCAAGTGTGCGTGAGCGTGTTAGATAGGAGTGAATGGAGACGAATGGTTTTTGGAACCTGACGAGCTGCTGAGTGTGAGCAGGGTAATATTTTGTGAAGGGATTCAGGGAAACTGGTTAGCCGGACTTGAGTCCTGGAAATGGGAAGTACAATGCCTGCACTTTAAAGGAGGAGTTTGGGATGGATCTTCATATTAATATTAATATTGTTTTACCTGTTCCACTGAGCTAGTAGGATCGTGATCTCCAGTTGGTACCATTGTGGTACTATTATTATCAGAATCTGCTGTAGAGTTGTGCCCAGATTGGAATGTAAGGGGTGGGACAGGCTCACAAACACCCGATGGGTCTCTATTGGTCATGGAGGCTTGGCACCGTAAGAGCCAAGCGTTATGATCAACACTAAGATCTCCACCCAGATCCCTGGGCAAACACTTTCCTGGTATGTGATTTACAAGCTGTAAGAAAAACCAAGAAAAAATTTCTTAGATTTTAATATTAATAATGTACAGTGGTACCCCGAGTTTCGTACTTTATTCATTCCAGAAGGCTGTTCTAGTGCCATTACCGAACGAATTTGTTCCCATAAGGAATAATGTAAATTAGATTAGTCCATTTCAGACCCCCAAAAATACACTTACAATAATACACTTACATAATTGTTAGAGTTGGGAGCAGTACGAAACTCGGGGCACCACTGTACATCTATCTTTAGTATCAGCTGCACATGGAGGAACCTTATATGTACAGCTGATACTGAAGATGTATCAACTGCACATGGAGGAACATACAATGTACAGCTGATACTGAAGATGTATCAACTGCACATGGAGGAACATACAATGTACAGCTGTTACTGAAGATGTATGAACTGCACATGGAGGAACATACAATGTACAGCTGACACTGAAGATGTATCAGCTGCACATGGAGGAACCGCAGTATTAACTAAAACTGTTACCCCAGTGTAAACATTTTAGATTATATACCATAAAACTGAATTACTGTATATTAATGCACAACTTACAGTCTGTGATATTGCAGTTCAAACCTTAAATGTAGTCTAATACCAACCTCAGGCAGTGACACTGTATAGACACGATCCCTTAGTTTTTCTCGAACAAAGAGCCGAAGTACTTTGAATGGTGCCTTGAACCAGAGTGGTGCTGTTACTATTAACACCTTCTTCAAACGTGCTGGATACCCTCCCTGAAATTAAACCATTATAAAAAAAGTGCATCCTAAAAACAAGTTTTGAAATCTATTACTGAAGAAAATTCTACTGGAGTATCAAAACTATACAGCTTTTAGCACATAATAAATACGACTAAATGTAAGGCATAAGATTCTTTTAAACAGAAATTTAAACCAAAGAAGTCAATCTTATTCTGAAGAGTACTTTACCCCAACATATCTTCTTTGGGTCACCCTGCCTTGATGGGAGATAACATTGAGTCATTGTGGACAGACATCAAACACATTACTTGATGTTATTTGCATGTTAAGCAGGGAAGGGTGTCAATGAGATTAAAAGCTAATAAACATATGAAGCAGCCTAGTTTAGTGTTTTTTCACCACCACAAATATTTTGCTCAGCCATGGCCTTATTAACCTCACACCCTCATATTATACAGAATCAATTATCCACATGCTGCTACTGTTGAAAATTATATTATATGGTACAGTACCATATGTAATTAAAGGACCATACCTATGTGTGTGTGAGCAGTCTTCTGAGGAATACAAGCATTTGGATTTTTAATTCTGGATGACAGATGGCAGCACCTACCAGAGAGAAATTTTACCTCCCAGTCTTCTTGATATAGGAACATGGCAAGAGATGTTTTAAAAGTTTTTGGCTGCAATAATAAGATCATACTATCCACAGTCATACAGAGGTGCTTCTCAGTTTATCATCACGACCTACTTGCTGGAAGGGTTAAGCTGCTGTTTTTAATAAATCATCATTATATGAGTAAAAATTACCTTTAACAGTGTAAGAATCTTTTGTGACAACTGATAGTCAAAGTTTTGATATGCAGATTCGCTCATATCATAAATGAAAACCAGACCACATCTCTGAGTCTCTCTGGACTCAAGGGCAGCATCCAACTGGTACACAACTCCCTGCAGTGTTGTTTGTTGTGTGGTCGCTCTTGGGTCATGTAGTCGGGCAGTAAATACAGCTATGGCTGCACCCGTTTCATCACGACACGGCTAGGATAAATAAATTACTTGAAATACTCTAATACAATAAAATTACTGATGAGAGATATCAATGTAGAGAGGAAAAATAGCCAATAATATCATTGTTAAAATAAACAATATGAGATATTACAAAGAAAGATAAAGGCCATGTCATCGCTAGCAATAATCATTAATATTTTGTTCATAAAAATTACTCTACAGTGATAGAAATCTCTTACAAATCTTTGGAGCTTTATTTACTTAATTTATAGTTGTTTCAATAATCATACATAACATACTAGCATTAAAAACTGTACAACTTAATAATACTGATTAACCCCTTTGCCATCTGTGCTGTAGTACTAAAGGTTTGAGGTCACTGTCCATGAGTTCAGCTCACTCAGATAAGCTGTGAGCGGTAAATTTGGGCCTAGATATGAGAGAATGGGTCTATGCGTTAGGTGTGCACCATATAAAAAAAAAAATACTGCAGCACAGTGTATGAGGAAAAAACAGCAAGTGTTTTTGGTTTAAAACAGCGACTTTGTGGTGTATTTTCATATGGTTTTTCTAGTTGTATTCTCGCTTTCTTGGTCTCATTTGATAGAATGGAAGAAATATTTACAGAAACAGAGATGATTTTGATTGGTTTCAGAACTGAAAATAGCTTGAAATTGAGCTCAAAGTAGCAAAATGTTTGATTTATTGTCGATATTCAAGAGTAAACAAGTCAAATCACTCATCCAATACATGTCCAACTGGTGGTTCTAATATGCATTCACAAATGTGTTGAATAGGAGGAAGGTTACTGAAAGCAGTGAAGAGTTTTTATGAGGATAGTGAGGCTCAGGTTAGAGTGTGTAGGAGGGAAGGGGACTATTTCCCAGTAAAAGTGGGCCTTAGACAAGGATGTGTGATGTCACCGTGGTTGTTCAATATATTTATAGATGGGGTTGTAAGAGAAGTGAATGCGAGGGTCTTGGCAAGAGGTGTTGGGCTAAAAGATAAAGAAGCAAATACAAAGTGGGAGTTGTCACAGTTGCTTTTTGCTGATGACACTATGCTTTTGGGAGATTCTGAAGAGAAGTTGCAGAGGTTGGTGGATGAATTTGGTAGGGTGTGTAAAAGAAGAAAATTGAAAGTGAATATAGGAAAGAGTAAGGTGATGAGGATAGCAAAAATAATAGGTGACGAAAGATTGGATATCAGATTGGAGGGAGAGAGTATGGAGGAGGTGAATGTATTCAGATATTTGGGAGTGGACATGTCAGCAGATGGGTCTATGAAGGATGAGGTGAATCATAGAATTGATGAGGGGAAAAGGGTGAGTGGAGCGCTTCGGAGTCTGTGGAGACAAAGAACCTTGTCCATGGAAGTAAAGAGGGGAATGTATGAGAGTATAGTTATACCAACGCTCTTATATGGGTGTGAAGCATGGGTGATGAATGTTGCAACGAGGAGAAGGCTGGAGGCAGTGGAGATGTCATGTCTGAGGTCAATGTGTGTGTGAATATAATGCAGAGAATTCAGAGTTTGGAAATTAGGAGGAGGTGCGGATTACCAAAACGATTGTCCAGAGAGCTGAGGAGGGGTTGTTGAGGTGGTTTGGACATGTAGAGAGAATGGAACGAGACAGAGTGACTTCGAGAGTGTATAAATCTGTAGTGGAGGGAAGGCGGGGTAGGGGTCGGCCTAGGAAAGGTTGGAGGGAGGGGTAAAGGAAGTTTTGTGTGCGAGGGCTTGGACTTCCAGCAAGCATGTGCGAGCGTATTTGATAGGAGTGAATGGAGGCATATGGTTTTTAATACTTGACGTGCTGTTGGAGTGTGAGCAAAGTAACATTTATGAAGGGATTCAGGGAAACCGGCAGGCCGGACTTGAGTTCTGGAGATGGGAAGTACAGTGCCGGCACTCTGAAGGAGGGGTGTTAATGTTGCAGTTTTATAACTGTAGTGTAAAGCACCCCTCTGGCAAGACAGTGATGGAGTGAATGATGATGAAAGTTTTTCTTTTTCGGGCCACCCTGCCTTGGTGGGAATCGGCCGATGTGTTAATAAAATAAAAAATACAATACATACTGCATAATACTAAATCTATGTTTTTGTGCGAATAAAAATTCTTTGTGACTAAAAATTGAAACTGGAATTCATGTGTAAAGCCTGGGAAAGTAACTATTGAACGGAGGAAATGTTATTTTAGTGCCAGGAATGCCTGCATTGTTTATTATGAACCATATTTTGAAACTGGAATATTTTGAAATTTGTGTGAAATTAGCCAAATTACCAATTTCTGATCACTTTATTGGGTAGTTGAAATAGTTGATTAAGCAGTTTCTTGTATTCAATCGATAAAATGGGAGACATACTAGAGAAATAGCTAAGAATTTGGTCAACTGGAGCAATGTAATTGACCTAAAACAGGACTCAAAGTTAGAAAAATAGCTGATGCCTAAATATCATTGACAGCAAAATTCTCCAAAGTGTAATTTCGTCATTTTCCATCAAATTTTATACTTTTGGGAAACCAGCAGGCCAAACTTGATTCCTGGAGATGGGAAGTACAGTGCCGGCACTCTGAAGGAGGCGTGTTAATGTTGCAGTTTATAACTGTAGTGTAAGCACGCCTCTGGCAAGACTGTGATGACAGTGATTGAGTGAATGATGATGAAAGTTTTTCTTTTTCGGGCCACCCTGCCTTGGTGGGAAACGGCCGATGTGTAATAATAAAAATAAAAAAATATACTTTTGGTTTCATTACCTTTGGAAAAAGATTCTCTATGGGGGGGGGATGAAAGGGAAATTTTTTTGGGACACTGAGAGCAGTTCCCATTTCAGGGGTCTGGACAATGAAAGGGTTAAAACTACTGTACTTTTTATTAAAACTAGTATACAGTTATATACTAGCTGGGTTAAGTTGTAATTTTAGTTTGCCTGGAATGCTCTGCGTAATACCTGCAGTATACCTGAAGAGGGTTTTGGGGATCAACGCCCTCTCGGCCTGGTCTGATACCAGGCCTTGTGGTGAATCAGGGTCTGATTAACTAGGCCGTTACTGCTGGCCGCATGAAAACTGACGTACGAACCACAGCCCAGCTGATCAGGTACTGACTTTAGGTGCCTGTCCAGTGCCTCCATGAAGACAGCCAGGGGTCTATTGATAATCCCACTTATGTATGCTGAGAGGCAGTTGAACAGTCTTGGGCCCCTGACCCATAGCTCGATCGCTAGTGCACTCAACTCACACACTGAGGTCCGGGGTTCGAATCTCCTCCGGTACGGCTGGATAACATTAGGGACGTGTTTCCATAAGACACCTGCTGTCCCTGTTCACCCATCAGTGTAAAATGGGTACCTGGGTGTTAGTTGACTGGTGTGGGTCACATCCTTGGACAAAACCGACCTAATTTGCCCTAAATTCTCAGCATAATAAGCGGCTTTCTATATAGTAGTACAGTGGACCCCCGAGTAACGAGCATAATTCATTCCAGAAGCCTGCTCAAGTGCCAATACCAAACAAATTTTCTCCCTTAAGGAATAATGTCAAGTAGGTTAGTCCATTTCAGACCCCCAAAAATACACTTACAAAAGCACTTACAATATTATACTTACATAATTGTACGATTTCTGAGGTGCTCGTAACTCGGGGGTCCACTGTATGTCATTGATGTCAGTTAGGCCTGTATACAGTGGTACCTCGAGTTACGATATTTTTTCGTTCGAGAATGCTGTTCAAGTGCCATTACCAAACGAATTTATCCCCATAAGGAATAATGTAAAATAGACTAGTCCTTTTACACCCCCAAAAATATACTTACAAAAGCATTTAAAAAAATAAACTTACATAAAAGGGCGATTTTGGGGACCATCGTAACTCGAGGTACCACTGTACCTTGTATATGTACTTGTAGTAAATAAAGATATTATTATAATATTATTATTATATTATTATCTCTCAGTGTACTCGTGGTGCCCATGCTTTTCACTGGGGAAATGTTTCATTTCTTGCCAAGTTTTTTGCTTTCATAGGGAGTGATTTTCGTGTGTAAGTTTGGTACTTATCCCTCAAGGATTTTCCAAGTAAAGTGGACCCCCGGAGTTCGTGATTAATCCGTTCCAGAGGGCGTCACGAACACCGAATATCACGAACTCCGAATCTATTTTCCCCATAAGAAATAATGGAAATAAAATTAATCCGTTTCAGACACCCAAAAGTATTAAAATAAAATATTTTTGTACATTAAATATACATTAAATTACACAGAAAACAATGAGACATGAAGAATAAAAACCTGTATACAGTGGACCCCCGACTATCAGTCAGTCTGAGTATCAGCCGGCTCGAGTTTCGATCGCTTTTTTCTGACCAATTTTTCATCGACAATTGGCCGTTTCCCCGACTATCGGCCCGCGTACCAGACCTGTTCACCTGCCCGCGCTTGCGTGCCTCCCTGCGCAGGCGTCATGAGCCAGTCTAACTTTGTTTATATTTGAGTGAACATTACCCAGCGTGCTCATTCAAACATTTCACAATAAAATTATTGTGTTTATTGATTGTCTCTGTGAAATATAAGTCACCATGGGTCCA
The DNA here is from genome assembly GCA_009830355.1 of Cherax destructor. NCBI lineage: Eukaryota > Metazoa > Arthropoda > Malacostraca > Decapoda > Parastacidae > Cherax > Cherax destructor. The sequence goes on from WNWK01003827.1 coordinate 94,903, forward strand.
AAGAAGCTTTCTAGTGGCACCCCTGTGGTAAAGAAAGTGAGGATCACCATCGAACTGAAGAAGGAGATAATAGAAAAATATGAGAGTGGAGTATGTGTGGGGAAGCTTGCCAGGATGTACAACAAAAACAAATCTACTATCACTTCTATCTGGCAAAGAGAAAAGAAATCAAGGAAGCCAATGTTGTGAATGGTGTTGACATGTTTGCCAAAAATAGATCAAAAACAGTGGATGAAGTTGAGAAGTTGTTAGTGGTGTGGATCAATGAAAAACAGATAGCGGGTGATAGTGTTTCCATGGCGATAATTTGTGAAAAGGCAAGGCAGTTGCACGCAGATCTTGTCAAGAAAATGCCTGGAACCAGTGCTGATGCGAGTGATTTTAAGGCCAGCAAAGGCTGGTTTGACAGATTTAGGAAACGTAGTGGCATACACAGTGTTGTAAGGCATGATGAGGCAGCCAGTTCAGACAAACTTGCTGCTGAAAAGTTTGTGACTGAATTTAAGGGGTTTGTAGACACTGAAAAATTCAAACCCCAACACGTGTTTGTGATGAAACAGGTCTCTTTTGGAAGAAAATGCCAAAGAGGACCTACATTACTCAGGAGGAAAAGGCACTGTGCCAGGACACAAGCCTATGAAAGACAGGCTAACTCTCATGTTGTGTAGTAATGCTAGTGGGGATTTTAAAGTGAAGCCTTTACTAGTGTATCACTGAAAATCCCAGTGTTCAAGAAACACAATGTCACCAAAAGTAAACTGTGTGTGTTTTGGAAGGCTAACACTAAGGCATGGGTCACAACGGAAATTTTCATAGAGTGGGTCCATCAAGTGTTTGACCCCAGTGTGAAAAAATACCTACAGGAAAAGAAATTGGGACTCAAGTGCCTCCTGGTACTGGACAATGCTCCTGCTCATCCTCACAACTTGGCAGACTTTTTGTCTGTTGAGTTCAGTTTCATCACAGTGAAGTTCTTGCCTCCTAACACCACTCCTCTCATCCAGCCAATGGACCAGCAGGTCATTTCAAACTTCAAAAAACTACACAAAAGCAGTGTTTCAAAAGTGCTTTGAAATGACCTCAGACACTGAGTTGACTTTAATAGAGTTCTGGAGGAATCACTTCAGTATCCTCCATTGCATAAGCCTTATAGGTAAGGCTTGGGAGGGAGTGACTTCCAGGACTTTGAACTCTGCTTGGAGACAATTGTGGCCAGGTTGGATCGAACAGAGGGATTTTGAAGGATTTGAGGCTGACCCTGACCCTCTGCCTGTTGTGGAAGGTATTGTGGCATTGGGCAAGTCCCTGGGGTTGGAGGTGAGTGGCGAGGATGTGGAAGAGTTGGTGGAGGACCACAGGGTAGAGCTAACCACTGAAGAGCTGCAAGAGCTTTATCTGGAACAGCATCAGACCAGAGTAGAGGAAATTGCTTCACAGGAGGAGGAAGATAGACTGGAGGTGCCTTCTTCAGAGATTAAGGAGATTTGTTCAAAGTGGAATGATGTGCAAAGTTTTGTTGAAAAATACCACCCTGAGCAAGGTGAAATAAGCCATCTCTGCAACAAGTTCAGTGACAGAGCCATGTTGCACTTCAGGAAAGTATTAACCCTTTGACTGTCGGAGACCCCTTTCTGAAACTGTCATTCTATGTTGGGAAATATTCGAAAAAAAAAAATTATTTGCGATCAGTACTTACCGAGATATGGAGGCGTAAAGTTGGCAGAAAATGAGCCACGTTTGGCAACAGCGGCAAATTCCGCTGACTCGGTAAACTTCTCTTTACTTCCATTTGTAGTTTTCTTGTTTTTTTCACTATTTTCTTTTTTTATGTAACTTATGTGGCCTGTGAGACCAAAGTAAGGTGCAATGTATATATATATACACTCGTTCTTTGCAACACAATAATTGCACAAACATTAGTATGTTTATATTGTTTACAAAACTTGTTTTCACAAACAAACAACAACAAAAAATGTTCATTACTATTGTTCTATAATATATATACAAATATACAGTCACTGGACACTTTCCTAGAACTCCTGCAGCTTGTGGAATTCTTTGAAACATGGGTATATGCACAGTGGTACTTTACACTCCTCACACATAAAACAAGTGTCTCTGCGTGTTTGTGGGCGTTTTGTGGTATGTTTACAGACAAAACACCTTTTCTGCGCATTTTTCTTGAGAGTAGTACCAGGCAGTTGTATGGGGTAGTGATCACCAAGCCTCAGACGAGAGGGCATGTGTTGATAATTTCGTGGGCGCTGGTCTATTGCAGGTGTTGCTCCTTGGTACTTGAATATTATTTGTCTGATGACTGACAAACAAAATTCACTATATTTGGGTTTGTTGTTGGTCTTCAACTTGTACATGTTATAAGCATTCAGCATGGAAATGTCAAGAAGATGGAAAAAGAGTTTTATGTACCACTTATAACTTTTGCATACACAATCAGCAAACAAAATCTGCATGTCACATTTGTTCACTAAGCGCATACTGAGGTTGTAGTCCATCACAGCTGCAAGTTTTAGAATGGGTTCATTGGTCTCTCTATTCTGCCTTCCACTGTCTACCATTTCATGTCTGTGAATTGATGTCAACAATGTGACATCACGTTTGTCTTGCCACCGAAATGCCATGATATCATTGGCAGCAAACACCTGCACTTCACCTCTATGAGTGCCAGCGTCAAACCTAGGCAATGTTTACGATTTGCACGCACTGTGCCACACACGTCTGTCATGTTCACTCGCAAGAAATCACTGAGTAAAGGGCTCGTGTACCAGTTATCAGTATATAATATATGCCCCTTACCAAGATATGGTTCCATCATTGTTCTAACCACATCACCAGAGATACCCAATAACTTTGTGGTATCTCTTAATGTATTACTGCCAGTGTACACAATTAGATCCAGAACCAGACCACTTTTGTAATCACATAGTACAAATAACTTTATACCAAAGCGTTTCCTCTTGCTTGGTATATACTGCTTGAACGACAGTCTACCTTTGAACAAAATCAATGACTCATCAATAACAAGCTTCCTGAAGGGATAAAAATACATACAGCACTTTTGTTTCAGGTACATGAACACATTCCTGATCTTATATAACCTGTCGTTTCTGTCAGGCCTTGTTTTGTCAGAGAAGTGAAGCATACGCAACAGTATCAAAAAACGATTCACTGGTATAATATCACTAAAACCTGGGGTTGAAATTAGGCGTTCTGTCGACCAGTATGTGGTGACAGTGTGCTTATACACATGTGGCATAAGCATTATTGTGGCAAAGAACAGGTACATCTCTGCCACAGTTGTGTCCTTCCACTGGTGTAGCAGTGAATTTGGTGAAAGAAATGTGTTTGCCATGGTGTACTCATAGTATATGTTGCTTTCCCTGACAATAATGTCCATCAGGGGTTCATCGAAGAATAACTGAAAGCATTCTAGTTCAGTAGCATTGTTCCCAAGTGTACACGATGGCCGTATTCCACTTTGTGCTTCATCAAAGTCATGGGGATTGGGAACAAAATTGTCACCTTGCTGCCAATCCCAGATGCGGTCTGCTGGTGGGTACTGGATATTGACAGGTGGTTGTGGTTGTGCAGGTTATGGTTGTGCAGGTTGTGGTTGTGCAGGTTGTGGAAGTGTGGGGGTGGTTGATGGTGGTTGTGCTGAGTTAGCAGCGTGGGTACCAGCGTGGCCCGCCCGTGGTGGCACATGACTCATGCCACTGCCAACACCACCACCACTACCTGCTACCCCACGCACATTACGCATACCCATTGTAACAATATCGTCATCTTCACAATCAATTCGTGGTGTAGGGTCAAGAGATGTACTCCGAGATTTACTCCTTTTCCTTGGAATAGCATATGGCACACTACCAGAATGCATGTTGCGTCGTACATACTGCCGCTTCACTGGAGAATAATCTCCCTCACTGTCGCCACTAGAACTGCTTTCAATAGCTTTGAAATCACTGTCATCATCACTTACACTGCTCACATCAGAGTCTTCTACACGTTGAAATAGTTTCCTCTTTCGTTCTGGTACAGGTGAACGTGAATGAGACGGCCCAGCACCAGATGTGGACGGTTGTGGGTCATCTGGGTTTTCATCACTAATTATGTTATCCAGGGCACTGCTTTCGGTCACACCCTTTTGAAAACCATGGAATTCACTTTCACTGGCACTTCCATCGCTGTTAGAACTAACACTTGGGAAGAGAAGGCCTCCAATTCGCCGGGGAGTGAGGTACTTCTTACCGTCTGGCATCGTGAACAAGGACTACAAACATGGCGCTCCCACAATGCACCACTGAGTCCCCGATTTTTTCATACTGCGCACACCCACCACGCAGACCCATTCTCTCACATGTAGGCCTATCAGCTTTCTCCCGCTTCATTTGTAGCCGCTAGAATTTAGGCGTATAAATACGTCCGAAACATTGGCTCGTAAGACGTATATATACGACCGAAACAGTCAAAGGGTTAAAGAGTCGCCAGAAACAGAGGACTGTGGACAGTTATTTCACCAGGCAGGGGTCTAGTGACTCTCAAGCTAGTCCTAGTGGCATTAAAAGACCAAGAAGGGAAGTAACCCCAGAGAGGGACTTGTTACCTGAAGTCCTTTTGGAGGGGGATTCTCCTTCCAACCACTAACACCCTGGCCCTGTCATCCTCCCTATCTTCCAGATGCCTGCAAGTCTCTTCAATAAAGGTAAGTAAATGTTATTTATATTATATTTTTTGTGAATATTTTTTTGTGGAACGGATTAATTGTATTTACATTATTTCTTAAGGGAAATAAGGGTTCGAATTACGAAAGTTTCGTGTTGAGAAATAGCTCCTGGAATGGATTAATTTCGTTAGTCAGGGGTCCACTGTAATTATAATATGTATAATTGTTTTCTGTATGTAAAACTATAGTTATTCTTTAAAAAATTAATTTTTTGTGAATATTTTTGGGTGTTTGGAACGGAATACTTGGTATTCCGGAGATCAACGCCCCCGCGGCCCGGTCCACGACCAGGTCAATCATGTGGGAGATTTCAACAGGTTCAACTGTTCAACAAGAACAGCGGAAAGAGTTCCAAATAAATTGCGAATGCGACACGACCACCCGAGATGTAAAAACAGTTCCTCGGGACCTTGAGTTCGAGTTAAGGCCTAGCTCCTGGAACGGATTACAGCCGATACTCAGGGGTCCACTGTATAAATTATTATGTATCTCTCTCGCCTGCATTACAGGGAATACAAATCAAGGGACTTCAACCGTTCCTAGTAATTTAGGTGCTTTATCGTACTTGTGTGTGCCATAAAAGTTCTTTGTACACTCTAAAAGTCAGCAATTTCGCCTGTCTTGAAGGGGGCAGTTAGTGTACAGCAGTATTCCAGCCGAGAGAGAACAAGTGATTTGAAGAGAATCATCATGGGTTTGGCATCCCTAGTTCTGAAGGTTTTCATTATCCATCCTATCATTTTTCTAACAGATGCGGTAGATACATTGTTGTGGTCTTTGAAGGTGAGATCCTCTTGACATTATCACTCCCAGGTCCTTCACATTATTTGCTCTACTGTATGGTTAGAATTTGTTGTATACCCTGATACAGTTTTAATTTCCTCAAGTTTTCCATATGTGAATAGTTGAAATTTCTCTTCACTGAACTTCATATTGTTTTGAGTGGCCCATTTGAAGATTTGGTTGATGTCCGCTTGGAGTCATATGGTGTCTTTGATGGAGGACACTGTTATGGCAATTCGGGTGTCATCCGCAAAGGAAGACACGGAGCAATGGCTTACATCTCTTATGTCAGATATGAGGATGAGGAATAGGATGGGAGTGAGTACTGTGCCTTGTGGAACAGAGTTTTTCACCGTTGCTGCCTCAGACTTTACTCTGTTTACTCTTTGTGTTCTATTTACTAGGAAGTTATAGATCCATTTACCAACTTTTCCTGTTATTCTTTTATCATGCATTTTGTGCGCTATTACACCGTGGTCGCACATGTCGAAGGCTTTCTATTAGAAAAGAAAAGAAAAAAAGTAAAACAAAAAAAATGCGACTTTACAAAAGTCGCGGATGGTGCTGCCACCCAGTCATTGAGGGTCAACTTCATGCCTCTATATCTTGGTAAGTACTGATCGGAATTTTTTTTTGTTTCATTACCTACAGAAAATTATTATCTTTAATTCTGTAAGAATTTTTTTTTTTTTTTTTTTTTAAATTCTTGGACCCTGGCTCACACTTTGATTTGGCCTCTGGACCCTGAAAGGGTTAATGGAATGTGCCTTGAGCAGACCTCAAGTGCCATGGAGTTAGTTTTTTCTAGGCAAAGGTTCAAATCCATGTTGTTTAGGGTATCTTCCCAGATCACATGTTTAGGGTATCTTCTCAGATCACAACATAATAGAGGTACATGTCTGTACCTTTATGATGATGTAATCTGAGTGTAGTGTCTTTGATACGGTTATATTACGTATCAGATCGTCGTTAGTGAAGATGAGGTCCAGCGTATTTTCTAGTCTTGTAGGCTCTAATATTTGCTGGTTTAAAGTGATTTTGGTGCAGAGATTTAATAGCTCATGTGTGTGTGTGAATTTTCATCTGAGCTGCCTCCTGGGGTGACCTCTGCTAAAATATTACTTGCTACACTCCTCCATTTTAGGTGTCTCAAGTCAAAATCTCCCAGCAGCAAGATGTTTGGGGCAGGAGTTGGGAGATTTTCCAGACAGTGGTCAATTTTCAAAAGCCATTCCTGGAATTGCTGGGAAGTTGCATCTGGAGGCTTGAATACAACCACAATGACAAGGTTTTGGTTTTTAATCTTTACTGTCAAAACTTCAACTACATCATTTAAGGTGTTTAGTAGTTCTGAGCAAATGAGTGACTCTGTGACGTACAAGCCAACCCCACTTGTTGCCTGTTTAGTCTGTCACATCTGAATAGGTTATAACCTGGGATCCATATTTCGTTGTCAAAATGATCCTTTATGTGGGTCTCTGTGAAAGCTGCAAACATTGCATTTGACTCGGTGAGCAGTCCCTTGATATAAGGAATTTTGTTGTTTGTTGACGGCTTTAGACCCTGTATGTTTGCAAAGATAAATCTTCAACTTTTCAACTCTTGTGCGTTTTTTCAGAAAGCCAGTATTTTTTTATTCGGCTGCACATTTTATTAAACTGATTTTCATTTATTAACTTCAGAATGCCTTCTCTGGTCGGCTTCAAACTCCGAGGCATTGGTACATCCTAATTGGAAGCATTTTTTTTTTCACTGTTGTTATATAGATGAAATTTAGGAGGGGGGGGTATTTGCTGGCCTTAATATCTGTTGTTCTGGAGTGGAGGCTAATGACTGTGCCTCTGCTCCAGAAGTGTTTTCAGTAGGTGTAAGATTTTTGTCATTTCTTGCCAGTCTTTTTTCCTTCCTGGCACTAAAAAACCTCCTTCTCTGGAGAGGTTATGGCTCCCCTCTGTTGTTTCCCATAGTCTGGCTGGTCTGTGTCTTCTTGTCCCCTTTAGATGATGTGCCTGGCAGTATACATTGTAGCATTTTCTTTCATGGACTGACAAGTGACACACTTCAGGGTGAAATAAGTTACAGGAAGGGGAGTTGCACCCTCCTGTTGTCATGTTGGTGCGGCATTTTTTGGGATGGTTAAAGGTGCATGTCCCACCTGTTTTTCCAGATATACCATGCCTTCAGATACCCAAGGCATAGAATTTGCATAGTTTGGAATTTTGTTTGCTAGGATTTTTTGTGGCTGCGTTCCCTGCTGGTGCATTTTTTTTTTGTTTCAAAATGCACGAAATCAGTTTTATCTAATTTTTTATCAATTACTCTGTATACATTATCAAAATATAACAGTTTCTTAAAAAAAAAATACAAGTATGACTACATTTATACTCAACAGTAATTGAAGTAATACTCTAAACTGATGAAAATTCTTTAGGTGAACTTTGAGTAGTTGCTTATCAAGCAAATAAGGTTAAGATAAAATGAAGAAAAACAGAATCATGGCAACTTACAAGAATGGTGAACTTTCCTGTGTCAAGTTCTGTTCTCAGCGGATCACTCGTTGGGTTGAGATTCACCAGCCCTTCTCTATGTCTTGTCACTTCGTGTTGCTCATATAAACTCACAGCTCTGAGGAAAAAATATATACAGCAAATTATGCCTTGTGTGCTTTTTTGGGAAAAAATTTCATTCAATTATCATGTCTCTGTGCCAAAGCAGGTGTATTTATTGACAAATTCCTTTGAAAACTTTTGTATCTCGGGTATTTTAGCTTGTACAGTGGACCCTCGGTTAACGAAATTAATCCGTTCCAGGAGCTATTACTTAATCTGAATCTTTCGTTATCTGAAACCTTATTTCCCATAAGAAATAATGTAAATACAATTAATTGCTCCACAAAAAAATAATCACTCAAAATAAAAAAATAACATTTACTTACCTTTATTGAAGAGACTTGCAGGCATCTGGAAGATATGTACATGATGATTGAGCAGGTGTTAGTGGTTGGAAGGGAATCCCTCCAAAAGGACTTCAGGTGACAAGTCCCTCTCTGGGGTTACTTCCCTTCTTGGTCTTTTAATGCCACTAGGACCAGCTTGAGAGTCACTAGACCCCTGCCTGGTGAAGTAGCTGTCCACAGTCCTCTGTTTCTGGCGACTCTTCAACACTTTTCTGAAGTACAACATGGCTCTGTCACTGAAGTGGTTGCACAGAAGGCTCATTTCAGCTTGCTCAGGGTGGTATCTTTCAACAAATGTCTGCAACTCATTCCACTTTGTACACATCTCCTTAAGCACTGAAGAAGGCACCTCCTTATCTCTCTCTCTCTTCCTTTGAAGCAATAACCTCAGCTGTGGTCTGTTGCTGTTCCAGATGAAGCTCTTGCAGCTCTTCAGTTGTTAGCTCTACCCTGTGCTCCTCCACCAACTCTTCCACATCCTCACCACTCACCTCCAACCCCAGGCTGTTCCCCAATTCCACAATATCTTCCACAACATGTTCCACAACAGGCACAGGGTCGTCAGGGTCAGGGTCAGCCTCAAATCCTTCAAAATTCCTCTCTTGGACACAATCCGGCCACAGTGGTCTCCAAGCAGAGTTCAGAGTCCTGGAAGTCACTTCCTCCCAAGCCTTACCTATAAGGCCTATGCAATGCACGATATTGAGGTGTTCTTTCCAGAACTCTCTTAGGGTCAATTCAGAGTCATTGGTCATATTAAAGCACCTCTGAAACAGTGCTTTGGTGTACAGTTTCTTGAAGTTGGAAATGACCTGCTGGTCCATGGGCTGGAGGAGAGGAGTGGTGTTAGGAGGCAAGAACTTCACTTTGATGAAATTTATGTTGTCAGGCAACAACTCTTGCAAGTTGTGAGGATGAGCAGGAGCATTGTCCAGTAGCAGGAGGCACTTGAGTGGCAATTTATTTTCCAGGAGGTATTTCTTCACACTAGGCCAAACACTCCAGTCATCCATTCCTTGAAAATCTCCGTAGTGACCCATGCCTTGGTGTTAGCTTTCCAATGCACACACAATTTATTCTTGTCAACACCGTGATTCTTGAAGGGTCTGGGATTTTCATAGTGATGCACCAGTAAAGGCTTCACTTTAAAATCACCACTGGCATTGGCACACATCATAAGAGTTAGCCTGTCTTTCATAGGCTTGTGTCCTGGCTGTGCCTTTTCCTCCTGAGTAATGTAGGTCCTGTTGGGCATTTTCTTCCAAAACAGGCCTGTTTCATCACAATTAAACACTTGTTGGGGGAGGAATTGTTCAGCCTCTACGAACCCCTTGAATTCCAGCACAAATTTTTCAGCTGCACGTTTGTCTGAGCTGGCTGCCTCACCATGCCTCACAACATTGTGTATGCCACTACGTTTAAACTTCTCAAACCAGCCTTTGCTGGCTTTAAAATCACTCTCCTCACCACTGGTTGCAGGCATTGTCTTCACAAGATCTGCGTGCAACTTCCTTGCCTTTTCACAAATTATCGCCATAGAAATACTATCACCCGCTCTCTGTTTTTCATGGATCCACACCAACAACAACTTCTCAACCTCATCCACTGTTTTCGATCTTTGTTTCGTTAACAAATTAACCCCTTTTGCAACATTAGCTTTCTTGATCTCATTTCTCTGTGCCAGGATAGTGCCGATAGTAGATGGAGTTTTCTTGTACATCCTGGCAAGATCACTCAGACGTACACCACTCTCATATTTTTCTATGATTTCCTTCTTCAGTTCGATGGTGTTCCTCACTCTCTTTACCCCAAGGGTGCCACTAGGAAGCTTCTTGGACTCATGGTGACTTATTTCACAGTGGCAATAACTAAAACCACCAAAAAATACACCAAATATATTGTGAATCTTTGAAAGAGCACACTGGGTAATGTTCTCTCAATGGTAAACAACGCTTCACTGGCGTCCTGCGCTTGCGCGGAGCAGGCGGACGCGTCTAATACCTTTCGGTAACCGAGGACTTTTTCGCTAACCGATTACGAAAAAAGCTTACGTTTTCCGAAACTTTCGTTAACAGGACCTTTCGTTAACCGAGGGTCCACTGTACAGTGGAACCCCGGTACTCGAACAGCTCCCTACTCGAACAAAGCTCGGCACTCGACCAAACTAACACAACCTGCCAGAACTTCGCTGTAAACTATTTCGTGTTCGCATTTTTCTTTTTTGTTTGTTTATATTATATGTATAAATAAGTCACCATGGGGCCTACGAAGATTAGTGATAACAGCAAACTAAAAAGAAAATAGGTTGGGAAGAATTCATTCGATACTCGAACGGATCAGCACTCAAACAACCTTCTGGAACGAATTAAGTTTGAGTACTGAGGTTCCACTGTATTGGATTTTATTACTATAAAGTTTTATTTTTTGTAATTTATGATATTCTTGAGATAAAAGCTGCCGTCACTCCCTGTTGTGTGATATAACTGCTACCTATCTCCATTCACTGTGGTGTGACATAACTGCTACCTATCTCCATTCACTGTGGTGTGACATAACTGCTACCTATCTCCATTCACTGTGGTGTGACATAACTGCTACCTATCTCCATTCACTGTGGTGTGACATAAATGCTACCTATCTCCATTCACTGTGGTGTGACATAAATGCTACCTATCTCCATTCACTGTGGTGTGACATAAATGCTACCTATCTCCATTCACTGTGGTGTGACATAAATGCTACCTACCTGCACTCACTGTGGTGTGATGTAAATGCTACCTACCTACATTCATTGTGGTGACATAAATGCTACCTACCTCCATTGTGGTGACATAAATGCTACCAACCTACCTACATTCATTGTGATATAAATGTGATATAAACGTTAGCCTGGCCACCATTGGTAAGTCTCTAGTCTCCTGACCCTATGGCAGTTGCAGAGCAAACTGCTACTTTTGTAGTTCCTTGTCAACTTTTGTATTCTTATGTTGAATATTATTCTTTTAGTGATTGGACAATACCAAAATTTTTGCCATTACCAATACTTATCTTTAGACCAATGTTGATACCATCAAAGTTTTCCGATACCCACTGATACTGATACAGTGGACCCTAGAAATTCGTCCCCCTTGAATATCGTGAAATTTGAAAATCGACAACTTTGTTCGTCAAAATATTGGCTTGATTTTTTGGATTTGGCTTAGAAATCGGCGGTCGTATGAAACGCGTCCGAGCAGCCTCCCAGCCGCTGCGGGCACTCAAACACCATTACGAGTCAGTCTGGCACTGTATCTCGGCGAGTGACAATAACCTCACGCGTTCATACCATACATTTCTTAATATTTCATTCGTTTTAGTGCTTGCAACTGCTAAATAAGCCACCATGGGCCCAAAGAAAGCTCCTAGTGCCAGCCCTTTGGTAAAGAAAGTGAGAAACACGATAGAAGTAAAGAAAAAGATCTTAGAAGAATATGAAAGTGGAGTGCGTGTGGTGGAGCTCTGCAGGATGTACGGGAAGGCCCATTCAACCATCACTTCCATCGTGGCGAAGAAAAAGGAAACCAAGGCAGCTGATGTTGCAAAAGGGGTGAATATGCTAACGAAAAAGAGATCGCAAATAATCGAAAATGTTGAGAAGTTGTTGCTGGTGTGAATCAGACAAAAAGAGTTAGAAGGAGATAGTGTTACACAGTTGATAATTTGCGAAAAGGCAAGGCAGTTGCATGACGATCTCGTAAAGAAAATGCCTAGAACGAGTGCTGATCTAAGGGCATTCAAGGCCAGCAAAGGCTGGTTCGAAAATTTCAAGAACTGAAGTGGCATACACAATGTTGTAAGGCATGGAGAGGCTGCCAGTTCAGACAAACGTGCGGCTGAAAAATTCATAAGTGAATTCAAGGACTATGTAGAGGCTGAAGAATTCGTTCCCCAACAAGTGTTAAATTGTGACAAAATAGGCCTCTTTTGGAAGAAAATGCCAAGGAGGACCTACATCACACAGGAGAAAAAGGCACTGCCAGGACACAAGGCTATGAAAGACAGGCTAACTCTCATGTTGTGTGGTAATGCTAGTGGGGATTTCAAAGTGAAGCCTTCACTCGTATATCACTCTGAAAATCCCATAGTGTTCAAGAAAAACAGTGTCGCCAAGGCTAATTTGTGTGTGATGTGGAAGGCTAACAGTAAGGCATGGGTCACGAGGGAAATTTTTCTTGATTGGTTCAATGAAGTGTTTGGCCCCAGTGTGAAGAAATACCTCCTGGAAAATAAATTGGATCTCAAGTGCCTCCTGGTAATGGACAATGGTCCTGCTCATCCTCGAGACTTGGAAGAGCAAATGGTGAAGGAGTTTAATTTCGTCACAGTGAAGTTCATGCCCCCTAATACCACTCGAGCTCTCCTCCAGCCCATGGACCAGCAGATCATTTCAAACTTCAAAAAACTCTACACCAAAGCAATGTTTCAAAGGTGCTTTGACATAACCTCAGATTCTGAATAGACCCTAAGAGAGTTCTGGAAAGATCACTTCAATATCCTCCATTGCATAAACCTTATAGGTAAGGCTTGGCAGGGAGTGACTTCTAGGACGATGAACTCTGCTTGGAGAAAATTGTGGCCAGATTGTGTCCTGGACAAAGACTTTGAAGGGTTTGAGGCTGGCCCTGACAACCCTATGCCAGTTGTGGAATCTATTATGGCATTGGGGAAGTCCATGGTGTTGGAGGTTAGAGGCGAGGATGTGGAAGAGTTGGTGGAGGGCCACAATGAAGAACTAACCACTGAAGAGCTGCTAGACTTTAATCTGCAACAACAATAATCCAGAACTCAGGAAATTGCTTCAGAGGAGGAGGAATTGAGAGGGAAGAAGTTGCTTTCTTCAGAGATTAAGGAGATGTGTGCAATGTGGACTAGGATGGAAAGAATTGTGGAGGAACATCATCCTGACAAAGCTGTTGCAGGCCGTGTATGCGACATGTTCAATGACAATGTCTTGTCTCATTTTAGGGAAATTTTAAAGAAACTCCAGAAACAGACCATTCTGGAACAATTTTTTGAGCGACAGGAGTCCAGTGACTCTCAAGCTCATTCTAGTGGCATTAAAAAACAAAGAAGGGAAGTAACCCCAGAAAAGGACTTGCTACCTGAAGTCTTTATGGAAGGGAATTCCCCTTCCAAACAATAGCAACTCTTGCATCCTCTACCCTCCTCCCGTCTTCCACACATCAACAACTCGTCAATAAAGGTAAGTGTTAAGTTATCATTGTTTTATACGTACTTCATGCCTCATTGTTTTCTGTGTAGATAAATGTACATTTAATGTAAAAAAAAAAAATTTTTAAATACTTTTCTGGAACAGATTAATTTGATTTACACTATTTCTTATGGGGAAAATAGTTTTGAAAATCATGAATTTTGAATTTCGGCAGACTCTCTGGAATGGATTAATCACGAAATTCAAGGGTCCACTGTACCATCAAAATAGCCAATATTGGTATTCAATTTCAGAACTAGACCAATAGCATTAAAAGTAGCCAATACCCTCCGATACTGATACTTGGACACACCCTTAATTCTTATGCAGTTCACTTATTATTCAGGTGAAAGGCCATGATGAGATCAGACTATCTAAGCTACTTGTTTTACTTATCTAAGTGCCTGGTGATGCTTGATTATCTTGACTTAGTGCTTGTGGGAGAGATCTGCAGGAGATTTAATTTGCTTCTACCTACACACTTCCTATAAAGCGGACATAAAAATTAAAACTGATAGTAAGAATATTTAGCAGGTAGTAGGATGGTAGGCAGCAACCACCCAGGGAGGTACAACTGTCCTTCCAAGTGAGTGCAAAACAAAAGCCTGTAATTGTTTTACATGATTTTACATGATGGTAGGATTGCTAGTGTCTTTTTTTCTGTCTCATAAACATGCAAGATTTCAGGTACGTCTTGCTATTTCTCCTTACACTTAGGTCACACTACACATGCATGTTCAAGCATATATATACACACCCCTCTGGGTTTTCTTCTATTTTCTTACTAGTTTTTGTTCTTGTTTATTTCCTCTTATCTCCATGGGGAAGTGGAACAGAATTCTTCCTCCGTAACCCATGCATATAGTAAAAGGCAACTAAAATGAAGGGAGCAAGGGGCTAGTAACCCCTGCATACACTATTAAAGTTAAAAAGAGAAACTTTTCTTTTTCTTTTTGGGTCACCCTGCCTTGGTGGTACTATATGGCCGGTTTGTTGAAAAAAGAAGTAAGAATATTTAGTAGGTTGGTAGACACCAACCACCCCAGGGAGGTACCACATCCTGCCAAGCGAGTATAAAACAGAAACCTGTAATTGTTTTACATGATGGTAGGATTGCTGGTGTCTTTTTTCTGTCTCATAAACATGCAAGATTTCTGGTACGTCGTCTTGCTACTTCTACTTACACTTAGGTCACACTACACATGTATGTACAAGCATATACGGTAGTCCCCAGAAATTCGTAGGGGTTACGTTCCAAGACCCCACGCGAATTTGGAAAAACTGCGAATTCTGGGTGCGGTTAAAAAATATGCCTATACAGTGGTACCCCGAGTTTCATACAGCTCCCAACTTGAACAATTATGTAAGTGTATTATTGTAAGTGCTTTTGTAAGTGTATTTTTGGGGGTCTGAAATGGACTAATCTAATTTACATTATTCCTTATATACCTTTGATATACCTTTGAAGAGTTTCGAGAGTTTATCTACTCTCTGAGCCCGGCCATGGGCCAGGCTCGTCTGGTGCTATGGGAACAAATTCGTTCGTTAACGGCACTCGAGCAGCCTTCTGGAACGAATTATGGCCGAAACTTGGGGTACCACTGTAAATGCCTATTTTAATAGTTTAAACCCTAAATATGCCCCCAAACACTTTAATTTAACCCTTTACCAGGCCAGGTGTGCCTCATATTTGATTCTGCCATAGAGGGTATTTAAGAGGCGCCTAAAATAAATAAACTTGACAAATGAACAAAAATAAATATGTCTTAGAATTGCTTATATTATCAGAATATAGGTTGCAAATGTTGCAGTGTCTCAAATTTGATGCGTGGCCTGGTAAAGGGTTAATTTCAAACTCAGCTTCCCACATATCACCTTTAAAAAAAAAATGGAAAGATAAACCCGTATACAGTACACTGTACAGTGGACCCCCGAGTTTCGTAAACCCCGAAAATCGTACATTTATGTAAGTATAATATTGTAAGTGCTTGTGGAAAAGTATTTTTGGGGGTCTGAAATAGACTAACCTACGTGACATTTTTCCTTAAGGGAGTAAATTCGTTCGGTAATGGCACTTGAGCAGACTTCAGGAGTGAAGTTTTTACGAAACTCGGGGGTCCACTGTACTGCTATGTCTCCCGCAGTGCTAGAATGTAAAATACTGATGTTACCCCCCATATGTACTTTAATTTATGCAACCCCATTTTCTTTGGTATACTGTAATTCATGCAACCCCGTTTTCTTTGGTATACGTACGGTAAATATACGATAATAATTTAATTTACATTAACATTTGTTACAAAATTATTAAATTATATTTTTCTTAATATTTAGCATTAAAACGCATAAAAAATTATATATTGCCATGAAAAACAAACAAAAAAATTCCGCAAATTTGTGGGGATTTCCGTGAACAATTACGTATTTGTTAGATTCAAAGAAAAAATCCGCGAATTACTGAAGCCGCGAATTCACGGGGGTCCACTGTATATACACACCCCTCTGGGTTTTCTTTTATTAGTTCTTGTTCTTGTTTATTTCCTCTTCTCTCCATGGGGAAATGGAATAGAATTCTTCCTCCATAAGCCATGCATGTCATAAGAGGCTACTAAAATTCCAGGAGCAAGGGGCTATTAACCCCTTCTCCTGTATACATTACTGAAGTTAAAAAGCGAAACTTTTGTTTTTCATTTTGGGCCACCTTGCTTTGGTGGGATACGGCTGGTTTGTTGAAAAAAGAAGAATACTTGAGTGATTACCTTGTTGAAAGTTTCCTAAGCTTCCTCTACCTTGCTCCAGCTAATCCTCCTAAAGCATCTCAAGTCCCTTCATCCACCATTACAGTATTGTTCAACAAATCACTAGAAACCAACACTTTCCCAGCAGTACTAAGAATAGCAAGGGTTATTCCAATACACAAAGGTGGAGACCTAACAGATGTAAATAACTATAGGTCATTCAAATTTTTTTGAAAAATTAATCCACAAGAGATAATACTCTTTTCTAGCATCACTCATTATACTCAACCCCTCTCAGTTTGGTTTTAGACCAAATAAAAGCACAAATGATGCAATTATGAAAATGCTAGACTTACTTTATACAGTTCTTGAAAACAATGAATATCCACTAGGCCTCTTTATTGATCCTAGGAAAGCTTTCAATACAGCAGACAATAGCATCCTGAACCTCAAACTTGAGCATTATGGTATCAGAGGTCATGCACTTGCTTATATAAAATCCTACCTTATCAACAGACACATTGGAGCCCCACAGGGCAGTGTCCTTGGCCCTCTGCTTTTCCTCACACACATCAATGATCTTTAAAATGCATCCCATCAACCTAGACCTGTTTTTTTTTTACTGAAGACACAACTTATTTCATCTCCCACCCAAATCCAAATTCCCTCAATAACAACCTGGATGATCAACCTAGATGACTACCAATAAACTCACACTTAACATTGACAAGACCTTCTACATGATGTTAGAAAACAGAGCAACCAAGGCCTAACTAAACATTATGATTAACAGTTCTTCCAAAGCTAAAAAAATGAAGGAAAATTCATAGGTCTGTGCCTAGACAGCAACTTGAAATTCAACACCCACATTCAACACATTACAAAAAAAAGTATCTAAATGAGTTGGCATCCTCTCTAAGATACACTATGTACCTCAAACAGCACTACTTACATTATATTACTCTCTAATTTATCCCTACCTCACCTATGCTATTTCTGCCTGGGGATCCACTACAGAAAATCACCTAAAGCCAATAATAACAAAAAGAAGCAGTACAAATAATCACTCAGTCTACTCCCAGACAACACACTCTCACACTCTTCAAAAACTTAAACCTACTTAATATACATAAAATTCACTGATGCTCCTGTGCAGATTACATATACAGTGGTACCCCGACTTACGATATTTTTTCATTCCAGAATGCTGTTCAAGTGCCATTACCAAACAAATTTATCCCCATAAGGAATGATGTAAAATAGACTAGTCCTTTTAGACCCCCAAAATTACACTTACAAAAGCATTTAAAAAAATAAACTTACATAAAAGGGTGAGTTTGGGGACCATCGTAAGTCGGGGTACCACTGTACAGGACAATAAATTCTAATGTCAATCCCGCCCTGAAACTTTCTTGACAGATGCAACAGAACTCATAAGCATAATACTACACACAAAAATCTCTATGATATTCCTGGTACCCAGCTTAATCTTTGCAAAAACTCACTGTGCATAAAAAAGACCTAAAATCTGTAACTCTCTATCTAAAAAGTCTAGTCTCTAGCTGCCAGCTGCTTCAAAGCTACTGTTAAAAGGACCTCCTTTCATTAATGTGATCCTAACAGAAATTATGCTGAATAATTCTTTCAACCTGTATTGTCACTGTCATTGTTCATCATTCCTTCAACTTGTGTACCTTGCTTCATCCTTAATATATCACTAATCATAATTTTTTTATTGAATTGCTAAATACCTCCAATATAATAAAAACTATGTACGATTCTTATTCTCATATACATGTAATCATAATCTAGTTTTAAGGCTGCCAGAAATGCTTTGCATAATAAGGACTTTCTATAAAGTAGTTATACAGTAGACCCCCGGTTTTCGTAATTAATCCATTCCAGAAGGTTGGCCGAAATCTGAAATGGCCGAAAACCAAAGTAATATTTCCCATAAGAAATAATGTAAATCCAATTAATCTGTTCCAGACACCCAAAAATAATAACAAAAAATACATTTTATAGAGAATAACCATAGTTTTACATACAGAAAACAATGAAAAATAAATATAAAGCACTAATTTTAATGATAAATGAACATTACATACCTTTATTGAAGACTCTTGTTGGCATATGGAACTGATTGTTGATGTCGACTTCCCATACATCCTGGCAAGCTCAGCCACACGTACCCCACTTTCATATTTTTCTACAATTTCTTTCTTGAATTCTATTGTGTTTCTCACCTTCTTTACCAAAGGGTTGGCACTCTGAACTTTCTTTGGCACCAAGGTGGCTTATTTCACAGTCAATAAACAATAAACAAGCAAAAAACAATAAACAAGCACAAAATACAATGGATGAATGCGCAGAGTATTCCTAACTCAACGAGAGAGAGAGATGCAGACTGAGTGTGATACACGTGAGGAAGCAGCGTCCCGGGTGGGTGGACCCGTCTGATACCAACGATTTCCGAGCGGATGCACGAAATCTAGGGGGAAATTTCACAGAAAAAAGTGCTCCTTTGATATACCTTTGAAGAGTTTCGAGAGTATCTACTCTCTGAGCCCGGCCATGGGCCAGGCTCGTCTGGTGCTTGCCTGGTCAACCAGGCTGTTGCTGCTGGAGGCCCGCTGCCCCACATATCCATCACAGCCTGGTTGATCTGGCACCTGGTGAAGATATTTGTCCAGTTTCCTCTTAAAGGCTTCTACACTGGTTCCAGCCGTGTTTCGGATATCTTCTGGTAAGATGTTGAATAGTCTGGGACCCCGGATGTTAATACAGTGCTCCCGTATTGTCCCCACCGCACCCCTGCTCCTCACTGGGTTTATTTTACACTTTCTCCCATATCTCTCACTCCAGTATGTTGTTATGGCAGTGTGCAGATTTGGGACCAGGCCCTCAAGTACTTTCCATGTATATATTATCATGTATCTCTCTCTCCTCCGCTCCAATGAGTACATGTTCAAGACTTGAAGGCGTTCCCAATAATTTAGATGTTTCAATGGCTCAATGTGAGCCATAAACGATCTCTGGATTTGTTCCAGCTCTGCTATTTCTCCTGCCCTGAACGGGGCCGTCAGCACTGAGCAGTATTCTAAGTGAGGGAGCACTAGCGATTTGAATAGTGTCACCATCGGCATTATTTCCCTTGTTTTGAAAGTTCTCAATACCCACCCCGTCATCTTCCTGGCTGTTGTGATCTTTGTCTTGTTATGGTCTTTAAACGACAGATCAGCAGACATAATTATTCCCAAGTCCTTTACGTGTTCCTTTCGTTCTATGTGGTGACCCTCTTGCGTTTTGTATATAGTGTTCCTTTTGAGTTCTTCATTTTTTCCATACCTAAGCAGCTGAAACTTATCACCATTGAACGTCATGTTGTTCTCCACTGCCCATTGGAAGACCCTGCTTATGTCCTCCTGTAATTTTTCAGTGTCCTCTACCGTAGTGACTTTCATGCTTATTTTAGTGTCATCTGCAAATGATGATACAAAAGTGTGCTGGGTGTTTTTATCTATGTAGAGGTGCCAGGACAGTGCCTTGGGGCACTGAGCTTTTGACCTCGCTGATGCTGGATCTTGCCCTGTTCACTACTACTTTTTGTGTTCTTTGTGTTAGGAACTCAAAAATCCATCTGCCTACCTTCCCGTAATGCCTATGGCCCTCATTTTGTGCGCTATCACTCCATGATCGCATTTGTCAAACGCCTTTGCAAAATCTGTGTAAATCACATCTGCGTTTTGGTCGTCCTCCAATGCCTCCGTAATTCTGTCATAATGGTTCAGCAGCTGTGACAGGCATGATCGACCCGCTCTAAAGCCATGCTGGTTCGGGTTATGTTGGTTGTGCTGGTCCATGAACTTTGTAATCTGCTGTCTCATCACTCTTTCAAAGATTTTTATGATGTGAGAAGTGAGGGCTACTGGTCTGTAATTTTTAGCTAGTGCTCTACTACCTCCCTTATGCAAAGGAGCTACGTATGTCTGCACTCTTTAAGGCCTCTGGAATTTCACCTAGATCTAAGCTCTTTCTCCACAGAATACTAAGGGCTCTTGCTAATGGTACTTTGCACTGCTTTATAAATAAAGCATTCCATGAATCTGGTCCAGGTGCTGAGTGAGTGGGCATGTTGGCCATTTCTTTTTCGAAATCTATGGGATTTGTACTAATGTCGGTTAGGTGGTCTGCGCAGCCTTCTGCTGGAGTGAAAAATATTTCTGCATTTTCTACCTTGCTGTAATTTAGTGGGTTGCTGAACACTGACTCATACTGTTCTTTTAGAATTTCACTCATTTCCTGTTCATCGTCCGTATACGAATCTCCTCTCAATAATGGTCCAATTCTACAGGTAGTTCTTAGCTTGGATTTTGCATAGGAGTAGAAATATTTTGGGTTTCTTGCAATATCCTGTATGGCTCTTTGTTCCCTTTGTACTTCTTCTGTCAGGTATGACATCTTAAGTTTTTGCTCTAATTCCGTGATCTCTCGGTTAAGGCTATCTCTCTTCTGTTTCAACATAACTGTGTTTTTCAGCAATTCAGTAACCCGTTTTCTTCTCCTGTACCATCTCCTACGCTCTCTCTCTATATCTGATCTTCTTCGGGGTTTCCTCAATGGTACGTGTTTCATACATACCTTGTATGCTTCTGTATTCAGCTTCTCTAGGCACTGGTGGGGATTTAGGGTGCTCATGTCTGATTCCCATGATATGTCTGATAGCTCTTGGTTTATTTTTTCCCAGTCAATTCTATGGTTATTAAAATTAAACTTACTGAACATTCCGTCTCTAACATTAGTGTCGCAGTTCCCTAACCCTGAGTTAATACTAGTTTGAACTTCTATGATGTTATGATCAGAGTATATTGTTTTTGTAACTGTTATGTCTCTGATTAATTCCTCGTTGTTTGTGAATATCAAATCCAGGGTATTTTCATTTCTAGTGGGATCAATTATCTGTTGGTTTAGTGAGTACTTTTCACAAAGCCTCATTAGTTCCCTGGTATGTGCCTGTTGAGCCAGGGTGCTTCCAGGAGTTATTTCTGGTATAACATTATGGTGCCTCATCTTCCATCTCGATATCAAAATTGTATGATTTCCGCACCGGCCGAAAACCGGGGGTCCACTGTACATGCCAATCACCCTAATTGTATAATATATTATACTCCACTTTATATAAATTAAGTATGTTAGCAATAAGTAGGTACCTGGGTATTAGTTGACTGTTGTGGGCTGCATCTTGAGAAGGGGGGTTTTGAAATGAGCTGATACAGGATAACAGCTCTCAGCCTGTAACCATATTCAACATGCATATGTGTGACATTGGCTACTGTTACGTATGTGGGTTTTACAGTGTTGACAGTCATTTGCTTCCATTTACAGCTATGTTGAAATTTCCTTTTTTTCATATAAATTGTATATATAAATTTTTTAAATGAGTAAAGTTTAAGAAATACTAGTAAAATGCTTGTTCAAGCCTAACTGCCAGCTGGTGCAGTTTCCCTCTCACATACAGTGGACCCTCGGTTTTCGTTGAAAATTCTTTCCAGAATGCTGTTTGAGTGCCATTACCGAACAAATTTGTTCCCATAAGGACAAATGTAAATTAGATTAAGTCATTTCAGACCCCCAAAAATACACTTACAAAAGCACTTACGAAAATACACTTACATAATTGTTCGAGTTTGGAGGTGAATAAAAACCGAGGGTCCACTGTATATCACTCCACCTCAGTTAGCCCCCAGAGACTTCCCTCCTATGATGATCAGAATGTTTGAAGTGACTGAGCATTGTGCATACACTCACCTCTGAGAAAAATACTGAATTAGACTGCCAACTGGTGCTGGTATATTCATGCATCCTGTTTTGAATACTGTTTCTCCTGACCATCATGTTCGGTTTTTAACTCTTTGACTGTCGCGACCCCAAATCCTAAAGTGTCTCTCTGTGTCGCAAAATATTCGAAAAAAAAGTTATTTTTTCTTATGAAATGATAGAGAATCTTTTCCCAATGGTAATGACACCAAAAGTACAAAATTTGATGGAAAACTTACGAATTGCTCTCGCAAAGTTAGCGATCTCGGCGATATTTACGCATCAGCAATTTCGCCCAATTTGAGCCCTATTTTTGGCCAATTCCATTGTTCCAGTCGACCAAATTCATAGCTATTTCTTTAGAATTCCATTTGTTCTATCGATTGAGTACAAGAAACCGCCCATTTACTGATTTCAATTACCCAATAAAGTGGTCAGAAATTGGCAATTTGGCCAATTTTACGTAAATTAAAAAAGATGCCAATTTCAAAATAGAGTTCAGAATGAACAATGCAGACATTCCTGGCACTACAATAACATTTTCTCTGTTCATCAGTCACGTCTCCAGGCCCCTCTTTATATTACTCTTGCTTTCTATTTTGAATTTTTATTCACACAAAAAATAGAAGATTTACTGTTATGAAGACTACTGCATTATTGTAATAATTGTATAATTAATGTCAACCCATTCCTGACTGCGTATTAGAATGGCTAGTTGGACACTTATTGGAAAATGAAGTCATTTGTTTACTAGAGAACATCGGCAAAAATCGAACATTTCCGCTACTTTGAGCTCAATTTCAAGGTCCTTTTCATCATGAAACCAATCAAAATCATCTCTATTTCTGTAATATGTCTTCCATTCTATTAAATGAGACCAAGAAAAACGGCGTTTTAATCCAAAAACACGGTTGGAGTTTTTTTTATCATACATTGCGTGCTGCAGGATTTTTTTTTTTATACTGCGCACACTAAACACACAAACCCATTCTCTCACATGTGGGCCTACCAGCTTTCTCCTGCTTGATTTGAATCCACTAGAATTTTGGCGTATTAATACGTCAAAAACACTGGCTCATAAGACGTATACGTATATAAGACAGAAACAGTCGAAGGGTTAATGCATTCCATGTTCAGCGTTTCTATTATGAAAATATACAGGATGGCTGCAAAGTCAATTTCTGATTTTACTTTTTAATAACAAAATGATAAAAGATAAGAAAATGCAGATTTGTGCATATTATAGCTCAACTATGGTAATAATTTTCATTGAGTTCCACAGTTGTCTAATGTATACATCCATAATAAGTCCACCTCTAATGGCCAGTAACATATTTAATCAATAGTCCAGGTCATTCAAAATACTGGCCAACTCATCCAGTGTGATGTTCCCAATGCCATCATTTATTCTCGAAGAGTGTGTTTTAATGTCAACTACTGGTACAGTAGAACCCCGAGTAACGATCTGTCCGAATAACGATTTTTTTGTGTAACGATTGCTTTTTACGGTCAATATTTTTCTCGTGCAGCAATTTTTACTCGTGTAGCGATCCGTACCAGACCTGTCCAGTCTAGCATTGTTTACACTTGAGTGAACAATACCCAGCGTGCTCTTTCAAACATTTCACAATAAATTTATTGTGTTTATTCCTGGTTTAGTGATTGTCACTGTGAAATAAGTCACCATGGGTCCAAAGAAGCTTCACAAGTCGATAAAGGCTATAGCACCAGCCAGTGATAAAGTGCAGAATTAACAGTGTAGCAATGGAAATAAGTCACTCTGACTTTTTTGGGTTATCCTAGGTTTTCTACACATATGCTGCTATGTATGATAATCTATGTATAACTGGATGTGTATACATGAATAAACTTACTTAAGAAAGTTAAGCGATTAATCGATAGAAAATGACGACACGAAACTTAACTTCTACAATGTTGTTTGAGATTATACGGACACTGGCAAGAGTGCCGTCCTCTGCCACCATCTCCTCCAAGGTATGTAAGTGTAAGTATTTCTTATTTATATAAGTGTGAATATTTCTTATTTATAAATTAAAGTGTAAATATTTCTTATTTATAAATTATGCACATTGTGTGATAGTGTTGGTGGCTTTCTGCTGAAACCAACTACCACCACGGCTTATGGTCAGTGGCCCTTATACCCAACAACAACACCAACACACTCCACCAGTCCTTAAGATAAGATTTCTTTGGATTTTTTATTCATTCTAGAGTTTATATCATGTTTCTATGTTATTAATATTGTTTATTATGTCATATTAGATGAAATGTGCTAGATAAATAAGCTGTAGAGTTGATATTATTGTCATATTAACCCTTTCAGGGTCCAAGGGGGGTCTCCGAAACTCGTTCTCAGGGTCCAAGAATTTAAAAAAAAATAAAAAAATTATTTTTTCTTATGAAATGATAGAGAATCTTTTTCCGATCATAACGCCACAAAAATTATGAAATTTGATCGAAAACTAACGGAATTATGCTTTCGCGAAGTTAGCGGCAGCCATGACACTAACGCATCGGCGATTTCGCCCACTTTGAGCCCTATTTTCGGCAGATTCCAATGTTTCAGGCAACTAAAATTAGAGCTATTTCGCTAGAACTCCATTTCTTCTATCAATTGAATACAAGAAACCGCCTATTTACCTATTACAACTACCCAAAATAGTGGTCAGAAAATGGCAATTTGGCCAATTTCACACAAATTTCAAACGATGCCAGTTTCAAAATAGGGTCCAGAATAAACAAGGCAGACATTCCTGGCACTAAAATAGCGTCTTCTCTGTTCATTAGTCACGTTTCCAGGCCCCTCTTACATTACTTTTGCTTTTCATTTTGAATTTTTATTCTCGCAAACAAATAGAAGATTTACTGTTATGTATACAACTGCATCATTGTAAAAATGGTATAAATAATATTATAGCACTTGTGCATGAATATTAGACTCGCCAGTTGATGTGTATTGGATGCATGGTGTGATTTGTTTACTCTTGAACATCGTCAAAAATCGAACATTTTCACTACTTTGAGCTCAATTTCAAGGTACTTGTCATTGTCAAACCAATCAAAATCATCTCTATTTCTGTAATATATCTTCCAATCTATCAAATGAGACCAAGAAAACGAGAATATATCAATAAATACCATACGAAAATAGACTGCAAAGTCGCTGTTTTTAACCAAAAACATGGTCAGAGTTTTATTTTCCTCATTATGCACTGTGTGGTGCAGGATTTTTTTTATACTGCGCACACTGACCGCACAGACCCATTCTATCACATCTAGGCCTAACAGCCTGTTTCTGCTTGATTTGAGGGCGCTAGAATTTAGGCGTACTAGTACGTCAATAACCCCAGGGCGTAAGCCGTACTAGTACGTCAATAACCCTGAAAGGGTTAAAGGACTTTTGTCCTGCCTCCAAACAAACTCTCTCATACGCCAACAAGAGTCTTCAATAAAGGTAAAACTTATTTAACTGTTCATTTGTCCATTATAATTAGTGCTTTACATTTATTTCTCATTGTTTTCTGTATGTAAAACTATAGTATTTATTCTTTAAAAAAATGAATTTTTGGTGAAAATTTTTGGGTGGAAACGGATTAATTGTATTTACATTATTTCTTATGGGAAATAAGGTTTCGAATAACGAATTTTTCGTGTTGAGGTCTAGCTCCTGGAATGGATTAAGATCGTTAGTCGAGGGACCACTGTATCTCGAAAGCACAATCTTTCATGAACCTCCACAAGAGGAAGTCCAAAGTTGTAATATCAGGGAAGTGTAGAGAAAAGGGGGTGGTATTTGATGGGGCCATCTGTCATTCTGCCAGGGAACTTCATGTTTTGACAATTATACTTTCCTATGCATCAAACTGCATTAGCTAATAAGATTTAATTGGCTTCTACCTTATATCCAGTACATTTTCTTTTAATAAATTTTTATTAAATTTTAATATTTATTCATACATTGTACCATAATGAATTGGTGCTTTTTATATACAGTGGACCCCCGCCTAACGAAAACCCCGGAAATCATACAATTATGTAAGTATAATATTGTAAGTGCTTGTGGAAGTGTATTTTTGGGGGTCTGAAATAGACTAACCTAGGTGACATTATTTCTTAAGGAAGTAAATTCATTCGGTAATGGCACTTGAGAAGGCTTCTGGAATGAATTTTGTTCGTTAGCCGGGGATCCACTGTACATACTCTTTAGTAAAGTAAACAATAAGCTTTAAGCACTAGAAAAACTACAGTACAGTACAGTAGTAATTCCAGACATACTTTACCACTTAAAATGACAAGAGCAAGTGGGTAATGGCTTCAAGGCTGTGTTATTTGACTTGTGGGAAAATTGAAACTTCCCCTCACCTTGATCTAATCACTTATCACACATTCATATGCAACTGCAGTCTTCTATTATTATTAATGATAATAAATGTATGACAAAAAATAAGGTATGAAAGTAATACTGTAATTAACAACACAATACAGTGGACCCCCGAGTAACGAGCAAAATTCATTCCAGAAGCCTGCTCAAGTGCCATTACCGAACGAATTTACTCCCTTAAGGAAAAATGTCACGTAGGTTAGTCTATTTCAGACCCCCAAAAATACTTTTCCACAAGCACTTACAATATTATACTTACATAAATGTACGATTTCCGGGGTTTACGAAACTCGGGGGTCCACTGTAGGTTAGTCCATTTCAGACCCCCAAAAATACACTTACAAAAGCACTTACAATATTATACTTACATAATTGTACGATTTCCGGGGTGCTCGTTACTCGGGGGACCACTGTATTCTCAAATTCAAGTTCTCCCTCTATGCACAAGTAATTACCAACTTTTAAGTTTTATAATGATGATTGTTAATTAAAAAAAGCAGCTGCTACATTTACTCACTGTATTGGTTTTATACTGCAACTGTATACATTTCTATTTAATGAAACATCTCATACTACTTAATCAATATGACAAATTCAGACCTAATCACAATTCATTACACAATCTTCAAAATACATATACAGTAAACACACTAATTAAAAAAAATAAGCACCAAAAATGCATAAAATGGTACAGGGGCTAGACAAAATGACACCTAATCCCTTACTTGGAACATCCATTAACATATCACATTAACAATAGTTTATGGTATCTCAAATCTATATAGCATACCAACTCAAGTAGAAATAAATAAAAACTTAAATGATAGAAATGTCATTTTTAAAGATCTAACCTCTATTTATATGCAAGCAATGATAGAAATAAACAAAATATACTGTAGTTCGTTCTTTCTTATTTACTCAAAAACTTATGCCTTGACAAAAGTACAGTACTGTACTATGTATATGTTATTCATAAAAGAAGACTAATCATAAATAATAATACACAGTATGTATATATATATATTATAAGCATACCTAGTGACATCAAACTTCCTTGCCATAAGAAACTTGATGGCAGTGTTCCATGACAGAGGTCCCACGTTCCTTGAACGTCGTAACTCATTCACTTGCTCCACAAACTCTTTCGTCGCCTGTGGAACAAAAATTATTTGAAAAAACGTGATACAGTACCAAGTTAAGCAAGACATCAGGAAATGTAGTGCAATATCTACAGTAAAAAAAAAAATGGCTGCAGTCAAAGACTACTGCATTAGTTTATGTTTGATAATGATGTACTGTACATACAACCTATGCACATTTTCAAATAAGTACGATAAGTACTTTTTATGCAAATTTTTACTTTGGGAAACATTAGCAAAAATGATAAATGATAAACTTTATTTCTACAAAGTACAATTTACAACTATGTTAAGTAAAAGGACACAAATGCAACTAGTGTGACATTTTATTGGAGAGTGAAACGTTGCCACAATAAAATGTCACATTAGTTGCATTTGTGTCCTTTTACTTAACATAGTGTCGGTAATTCTGCCAATATTAATACAATTTACAACTGATTTAAGAATAGTTGACATTACTGACATACATAATAGAAAGCCCCTGGTTATGCAGAGCACTTCAGGTAGACATACTGGATAAATAATTAATTTGGTTTACAGGAATGCTAAACCTTGGAATCTTTGACATGGAATTCATTACCAGTAAATACTAAAGTAACGCGGTCAGAACATCAATTTAAGACTCTTCTCAAAAACCACCTACTCACCCTAAACTACAGTGGTACCTCGAGTTACGATATTTTTTCGTTCGAGAATGCTGTTCAAGTGCCATTACCAAACGAATTTATCCCCATAAGGAATAATGTAAAATAGACTAGTCCTTTTACACCCCCAAAAATATACTTACAAAAGCATTTAAAAAAATAAACTTACATAAAAGGGCGATTTTGGGGACCATCGTAACTCGAGGTACCACTGTACGTACTTTACCAAAAAATCTCCCAATTACCTAAATCTTAAAACTTCAAAACTAGATGCCCAAAGTTCACACATTAATTATTATACTACACTGTAGTATAAATACCTGCCCAAAACAATACTGCCTTACACCCAATTGTATCATTCTCATACTGTAAACTACTTTCATCAACACACAATGTTATAATCCCATAATATAATTTAAATATTTACTATTGATATTAACAATCTACAAAATACTTTCAACTTGTCCCAATGTAATATCCCCAGATTGTAATTTGAGTAAACTTACTTTCTGCTATAAATAAAAACAGATGTACAACTTAAACTATGATTAATTTTTCTAGTATTAGGTAGCCATTAAATTTAGTCTGCCCACAATTCCATGGCATGATAGTGGCTCTCTTTGCACTGTAACTCATTATTGTAATTAAATAACCTCAATGTAAACTTGCAAGGAAATAAAATTTGTTTGTTTTGTTTTTGTTTTATGTACCTTTGTTTATGATCAAAATTTGAATTTTTTTGCAAAATAATTTGTTGGAATTTTCTGTAAAACAATGTTACAAGAGTGTGTAACAGTTATTTCAAATGGTGGTCAAATACAGATGCAAATACTAATCTATATTTCAGTATTACAGAACATACAATAATTTAAAGGCCTGTAGAATGCATAGCATCTCAGGCTAAACTTAAACTACACTATACTTAACCATTCACTGTGTATCTTATTTAGATCTACATTATTGATGCTGGGTCACTTACGTAGATCTATGTATAAATTCTCTGTATACATGTATCATCATTCGTGGATACCAAAATAAGCACAAAAATCACTTATGGAGAAGACATGATAAAAATTATGAATAGATATAAGCAAAAATTTCCAATGGGCAGTGGAGAATAACACGACCTTGAATGGTGATGAGTTGCAGCTGCTAAGATACAGAAAGAATGAAAAACTCAACAAGGACACTGTATACAACACTGAAGAAGATCACCAAACACAACAACACGAACACACAAGTATGGGAGTAATTACGT
Source organism: Cherax destructor (assembly GCA_009830355.1). Lineage (NCBI taxonomy): Eukaryota > Metazoa > Arthropoda > Malacostraca > Decapoda > Parastacidae > Cherax > Cherax destructor. The sequence continues at coordinate 124,635 of WNWK01003827.1, forward strand.
CAGTTGAAGTTTCTTTCAAAGAACAAAATTAAGCAAATGTTACGACAGCCAGGAAAATAACAGATAGATTTAGGGGAGATATCATCGAGGTGTACAAGTGGATGATGGGCATAAACAAAGGAGATATTAATAAAATACTGAGGATATCGAACCAAGTAAAAACCAGAAATAACGGATTTAAATTGGATAAATTTAGATTTAGAAAGGACATAGGCAAGTACTGGTTTTCGAACAGAGTTGTAGATGCGTGGAACAATCTTCCGAGTAGGGTGATAGAGGCTAAGACCTTGGGTGGCTTTAAAAAGAGATTGGACAAATATATGAGTGGGAGGGGCTGGGTTTGATTGGTGTCGTGAGTACGGGAGTAAATTCTTAGGTAGTGGTGGTTTTGATAAGGACCTGCCTTGTATGGGCCAGTAGGCCTTCTGCAGTGTTCCTCCATTCTTATGTTCTTATACATGATAATATATACCTGGAAAGTACTTGAGGGCCTGGTCCCAAATCTGCACACTGCCATAACAACATACTGGAGTGAGAGATATGGGAGGAAGTGTAAAATAAACCCAGTGAGGAGCAAGGGTGCGGTGGGGACAATACGGGAGCACTGTATTAACATCCGGGGTCCCAGACTATTCAACATCTTACCAGAAGATATCCGAAACACGGCTGGAACCAGTGTAGAAGCCTTCAAGAGGAAACTGGACAAGTATCTTCACCAGGTGCCAGATCAACCATGGATATGTGGGGCAGCGGGCCTCCAGCAGCAACAGCCTGGTTGACCAGGCAAGCACCAGACGAGCCTGGCCCATGGCCAGGCTCAGAGAGAAGATAAACTCTCGAAACGATTCAAAGGTCAAAGGTATATCAAAGGATGAGGAGACCCCTCAAGGAGGTTCCTTGATGATGGTGAAGGGCTCTTGATCTAGGGAATTGAATCTGTGCTCTAGTTCCCTGAATTGAATACTTTCCATCTCCCCCCCCATGCGCTGTATAATCCTACGGGTTTAGCGCTCCCCCATGATTATAATAATAATAATCTAGGTTATTGTTCAGTGATGTAGGCTGTTCAGGGCATGAGAGATGTCAGAGCTGAAACAAATAGAGAAATCATTTATGGCCTACATAGATCCAAGAAAACGTATAAATTACTGTGAATGCTTCTAAGACTTAAATGTGTATTCGCTGGAGTGGAGGTAAGAGAAATACGAAATCGTGATAATATATACTGCCATAACAACATACTGTATTGTACTGGAGAAATGAATGAAAATGTCAAATAAACCCAGTGAAAAAGCAGGCGTGCCATGGACACTGTCAACATTCATGGTCCCCAAAATTTGTAATCTTACCAGAAGATTTATTCACTGCCAGAACAAGTGTAGAAGTTTTCAAGAGGAAACTGGACATGTACCTCTGCCAAGGGCCAGATCAACCAGGCTGTGATGGATATGTGGGCCAGTGGATCACCAGCAGCAACAGCCTGGTTGACTAGGCAGGCACTACACAAGCCTAGCCCAGGGCTGAGCTGCGAGAGTAGGGAAAAACTCTTGAAACCCTCAAAGATAAAGTTGCAGCCACTGGAGGCAAAGGGGGTTAAAGCTCCCCAGAGGCAAATTAACGGCTAATTTTCACTGTAAATATTGACCAGTGACCACAAAACACGTTTAAAATTTTTCACATATACTGAATAACTGTTTAAAGACGATTTCTTTGATTCTTTCAGCATCTTATGATTTTTAACACTCTGATTGAAATCCTTGCCTAAATTAAGCCCCTAGATTGAATTCCTGGCTTAAGCCCTCCCTCCAGACTGAAATCAAAGCAATGGGTTACAATAAACCTACAACTGATCCTTGTCATCCGGCACTTGGCCACAACCACAATTTCAAGTAATGTAGTAGCGCTGTGGACCACTTTGCAGAATGGTTGTGGCAGTTAGTCAGTTGGTTTACCTCATACGTATTACTGTTCACTTCATATGTATTACGATAACGTGTGCATAGTGAGTAATGTGAAGGTTACTGCAACACAAGACAAACATTTCTCTCAACACACATACTATTAAATGTCTATATATATATATATATATATATATATATATATATATATATATATATATATATATATATATATATATTAAACAAAGCACGCTAAGAAATAATGTCACTAGTAACAAAAACCAATATAAAGCATCATGTGAAGGGACACACGCAATATAACTAGCAGTACAGTTAACTGTTTTCTGCCTGGTCACTCATAACCTCACTCAAAGCTTCAAGAGTGCACACGCACTCTAGCACTACACATTTTAGCACCACACATTCTGGCATCACATTCTGACACCACACATTTCAGTACCACGCACTCTCGCACCACACGCACACACGCACTCTCGCACCAACACACCACACGCACACATGCACTCTCGCACCAACACACACCACACGCACACATGCACTCTCGCACCAACACACCACACGCACACATGCACTCTCGCACCAACACACACCACACGCACACATGCACTCTCGCACCAACACACACCACACGCACTCTCGCACCAACACACACAACACGCACTCTCGCACCAACACACACCACACGCACTCTCGCACCAACACACCACACGCACTCGCACCAACACACACCACACGCACTCGCACCAACACACCACACGCACTCTCACACCAACACACACCACACGCACTCGCACCAACACACCACACGCATCTCGCACCAACACACACCACACGCACTCGCACCAACACACACCACAACAGCACTTCGCACCAACACACCACACGCACTCTCGCACCAACACACCACACGCACTCGCACCAACACACACCACACGCACTCTCGCACCAACACACCACACGCACTCTCGCACCAACACACACCACACGCACTCTCGCACCAACACACACCACACGCACACATGCACTCTCGCACCAACACACACCACACGCACACATGCACTCTCGCACCAACACACACCACACGCACACACGCACTCTCGCACCAACACACCACACGCACTTCGCACCAACACACAACACATGCACTTCGCACCAACACACACCACACGCACACACGCACTCTCGCACCAACACACACCACACGCACACATGTACTCTCGCACCAACACACCACACGCACACATGCACTCTCGCACCAACACACCACACGCACTCTCGCACCAACACACCACACGCACACACGCACTCGCACCAACACACACCACACGCACACATGCACTCTCGCACCAACACACCACACGCACTCTCGCACCAACACACACCACACGCACACATGCACTCTCGCACCAACACACACCACACGCACTGCACTCTCGCACCAACACACAACACACGCACTCTCGCACCAACACACACCACACGTACACATGCACTCTCGTATCAACACACCACACGCACTCTCGTACCAACACACACCACACGCACACATGCACTCTCGCACCAACACATCACACGCACTCTCGCACCAACACACACCACACGCACTCTCGCACCAACACCCACCACAAGCACACATGCACTCTCGCACCAAGACACACACATGCACTCTCGTATCAACACACCACACGCACTCTCGTACCAACACACACCACACGCACTCGTACCAACACACACCACACGCACTCGTACCAACACACACCACACGCACTCGTACCAACACACACCACACACCACATGCACTCTCGTACCAACACACACCACACACCACATGCACTCTCGTACCAACACACACCACACGCACACATGCACTCTCGTACGAACACACACCACCGCACACATGCACTCTCGTACGAACACCACCACACGCACAATGCACTCGTACGAACACACACCACACGCACTCGTACCAACACACACCACACGCACCAACACACACCACACACCACATGCACTCTCGTACCAACACACACCACACACCACATGCACTCTCGTACCAACACACACCACACGCACACATGCACTCTCGTACGAACACACACCACACGCACACATGCACTCTCGTACGAACACACACCACACGCACTCGTACCAACACACACCACACGCACTCGTACCAACACACACCACATGCACTCGTACCAACACACACCACACACCACATGCACTCGTACGAACACACACCACACGCACACATGCACTCTCGTACGAACACACACCACACGCACACATGCACTCTCGTACGAACACACACCACACGCACTCGTACCAACACGCACTACACGCACTCGTACCAACACACACCACACACCACATGCACTCTCGTACCAACACACACCACACACCACATGCACTTCGTACCAACACACACCACACGCACACATGCACTCGTACGAACACACCACACGCACATGCACTCGTACCAACACACCACACGCACTCGTACCAACACACACCACACGCACTCGTACCAACACACACCACACACCACATGCACTCTGTACGAACACACACCAACGCACTCGTACCAACACACACCACACGCACTCGTACCAACACACACCACACGCACTCGTACCAACACACACCACACACCACATGCACTTCGTACGAACACACACCACACGCACATGCACTCGTACCAACACACACCACACGCACTCGTACCAACACACACCACACGCACTCGTACCAACACACACCACACGCACTCGTACCAACACACACCACACACCACATGCACTCTCGTACGAACACACACCACACGCACACATGCACTCTCGTACCAACACACACCACACGCACTCGTACCAACACACACTACACGCACTCGTACCAACACACACCACACGCACTCGTACCAACACACACCACATGCACTCTCGCACCAACACACACCACACGCACACATGCACTCTCGTACCAACACACACCACACGCACTCGTACCAACACACACCACACGCACACATGCACTCTCGTACCAACACACACCACACGCACTCGTACCAACACACACTACACGCACTCGTACCAACACACACCACACGCACTCGTACCAACACACACCACACGCACTCGTACCAACACACACCACACGCACACACGCACTCTCGCACCAACACACACCACACGCACCACTCACGAACAATAATCTGGAAGCTACCTGTAACTGTGTGCGTGTACAGCTGTACATGTACAACTGTACGTGTGTACTGCGGGATCAGTGTGCACGACGAGACTGCTGCCGTCTACACTTAAACTATTCTGGCAGACATTACTGGCTCCTGGCCTGCCTCATACCTACTCTTAAAACTGTGTATTGAAGTTGTGAGCTCACCATGTGACGTCACGCCCACTCCGTAACAGCTCGTTGACAACCTTCATTAATAGCTCGTTTATAATCTTCATTAACAGCTCGTTGACAACCTTCACTAACAGCTCGTTGACAACCTTCATTAACAGCTCGTTGACAACCTTCATTAACAGCTCGTTTACAACCTTCATTAACAGCTCGTTTACAACCTTCATTAACAGCTCGTTGACAACCTTCATTAACAGCTCGTTTACAACCTTCATTAACAGCTCGTTTACAACCTTCATTAACAGCTCGTTTACAACCTTCATTAACAGCTCGTTTACAACCTTCATTAACAGCTCGTTTACAACCTTCATTAACAGCTCGTTGACAACCTTCATTAACAGCTCGTTTACAACCTTCATTAACAGCTCGTTGACAACCTTCATTAACAGCTCGTTGACAACCTTCATTAACAGCTCGTTTACAACCTTCATTAACAGCTCGTTTACAACCTTCATTAACAGCTCGTTTACAACCTTCATTAACAGCTCGTTTACAACCTTCATTAACAGCTCGTTTACAACCTTCATTAACAGCTCGTTGACAACCTTCATTAACAGCTCGTTGACAATCGTCATTAAAATAAAAATGTGTTGCTACTGAGATGTTTTTATCCAATATTTATGGTGTATGGAAGTTTGGTTATTTTGTTTTGTTTACTCCTGACTTATGGTAGAGCCACACGTAGCACTGTATGTACACACATACTGGAGGGCGCCGCTTTGCAGCGTTTTGCTAATGCAGTCGTTTATAATTATACCCATTCTTCATTTATTCAGACTTCAATAAATAAATTCACCAATCACTATAAGCCAAAGACAAAAATGTTTTAAGTAATATGTATATATTTTTTTAGGCCTAGCAATACTGCTCATTTAATATATAAAGTAAACATGTTATCAGGCTTTTATATGCATTTGAAAGTGAAAAAAAGGGGGGCGATGTTTCACTTTACAACGATTTTCGCTTTATGTAGTGACTCACTCTGGTGAGTTGGGGTCGTCGTAAGGTGCGTGTCTGTGCAGCAGTGGTCGTCGTAAGGTGCGTGTCTGTGCAGCAGTGGTCGTCGTAAGGTGCGTACCTGTGCAGCAGTGGTCGTCGTAAGGTGCGTGCCTGTGCAGCAGTGGTCGTCGTAAGGTGCGTGTCTGTGCAGCAGTGGTCGTCGTAAGGTGCGTGTCTGTGCAGCAGTGGTCGTCGTAAGGTGCGTGTCTGTGCAGCAGTGGTCGTCGTAAGGTGCGTGTCTGTGCAGCAGTGGTCGTCGTAAGGTGCGTGCCTGTGCAGCAGTGGTCGTCGTAAGGTGCGTGTCTGTGCAGCAGTGGTCCTCGTAAGGTGCGTACCTGTGCAGCCAATAAAGTGCTGCGCACTTAATTATTCACACCATGCACATTCTCAGTGATGGTGGTGATCGTAGTAATGTTGGTGACTATTTTGGTAGAATAAATCTTATATTCATTATACTTCTTAAAGACGTATGGACTAGGGTAACTTGAAATACTACATTAATTTTATGTGTAATTTCTCCCATTATCACACAACCGCACTAGTGTAATGTTCTAATCCTTAGAAATGGAAATATACTCATAAATTAGGTGATGTAGAGCTTGATCATGCAGAATGTGAAAAAGACTTGAGAGTCATGGTAAGCAGATATCCGAAGCCAAGACAACGAGGCATGAGTGCGAGAATTAGCGTGAACACATTACTTGGACTTGTATCAAGCAGTATATGTAATAGAAGTTCATGGGTTATTTTTCAGCTGTATACATCGCTAAGATTGATGCAGCTCAGTTTCGGTCTCCATATTATAGTATATCATTGCATTGGAGAACATACAGAGAAGAATGACCAAATTATTCCACTGTATAATGAATCTTTCGTAAGAGACACTGAGAGCCGTAAACCCTCACTCTCTTTAATAACGCAGAATTACATGAGATACAACTGAAGTATGCAAGAGGAAGAAAGGCATAAAGTACTAAAAATGTCCAAGCAAGGGAAAAGGCAGAAAGGATTTAAATTCGGAAAAAATAGATTTAGAAAGAATGTAGGAAAGTATTGGTTCTCAGATCTGTAGTTAAATGGAACAACCTGTCCAGTAGGGTCAAGGTAGTTAACTCCTTGGAATAGGAATAGGTTGAACAAATATATGGATGGGAATACTAGCAAATTAGACAAATATGCAACACTTGGGTATCTTTATTGAGGAAACGTTTCGCCACACAGTGGCTTCATCAGTCCATACAAAGGAGAATCGTGAAGAACAGGAGGAGTTTGAGGTGGTCAGTCCCTCAATCTTGAGTCGATGTTGTCAGTCCATCAATCTTGAATGATGGACTGACAACATCGACTTAAGATTGAGGGACTGACTACCTCAAACTCCTCCTGTTCTTCACGATTCTCCTTTGTATGGACTGATGAGGCCACTGTGTGGCGAAACGTTTCCTCAATAAAGATACCCAAGTGTTGCATATGTGTCTAATTTGCCAACTCGTCGGTTCTCTGAACCATTCATTTACATGGGAATACTAGTTGGATTTGGGAATGACTTGCCAAGCATGGGCCAGTAAGCTTGCTGTAGTGCTCCTCCATTCTCATATTCTTGTGCGTGTGCACAATTTATTCCACACAGAAAAAAATGAGGAACATTAATGAGAATACACATGGTGGGTGACCAGCAGCTGAGTGGTAGAACAGAGGATCCGGGTCCACAACCCCCAAGGAAGAAGAGACAAATGAATAAATCTCAAGTCTCCTTACACAAGCTGCCAATGCTCACTAGCAGTAAATACCTGGGAGACATCCACGTAGATCGTATCCCAGGGGAGAGAATTTAAAGTTCCAAAGATTCCCACCGTGGGACGTACGCATCACAAGGGGGCAATCTGAATGGTTTGGGGGCAATTTGAAAATGTCACGATAAAATAAATTTAATTTTACTGTAGTGTTTTTACCAAATATTATACATTTTCATGAAATTTTCTGAGGTGTCGAGGTGGGACATGACGTAAAACAGAAAAATACCCCAGCAGAAATAAGCCACACTGCTTGGCACAATAAACTAGCTGCTGAGACTAGCTTATTGTGCATCAGCAGCTCATCGTGCAAATGGCAGAGTAAGAAAAAAAGTATTGCAGAGGTCATAATGGGCTTTCATCATATTCAATTGATTCTAATTATATCATTGAAATATTAGATATTTTCATATATTACTCTCGTCACGGTTAATTATATACCGCACTTAACGCAAAATATAGATGCAAATTATATACCGCACTTATTGCAAAATATAGATGCAATAAAAAATAAAATATTAACACTGAAAACAGTGGATCAAATCATAGCTTACAATCTCATCTTATAGTAGTTAATTCACCTACTTGGTGTTAAGTATGGATACAATCACAGGAACTCAGATATCATTAACAAAAGTGATTTACATTTCAAGCAGATGTTTACTTGCTTGTCTCTCTAAATATTGGGATTTTTGAAAACACTAAGATGTACTTTAATATTTTACGGCACTGTGTCCACACACTTTACATTTTTTTTAACATGTCGGCCGTCTCCCACCCAGGTAGTGATCCAAAAAGAGAAGAAAACACTTTCACCATCACTCAGTCCATCATTGATTGTCTCGACAGAGTCGCCCCGATACTACAGTTAGATGTCATTCCACACTACAACACCTCCGCCCCTTCTTCATAGTCCAGGCACTGTACTTCCCACCTCCACCCCCTCTTCAGAGTGCAGGCACTGTACTTCCCACCTCCAAGTCTTCTTCATAGTCCAGGCACTGTACTTCCCACCTCCACCCCCTCTTCAGAGTGCAGGCACTGTACTTCCCACCTCCACCCCCTCTTCAGAGTGCAGGCACTGTACTTCCCACCTCCACCCCCCTCTTCAGAGTGCAGACACTGTACGTCCCACCTCCACCCCCTCTTCATAGTCCAGGCACTGTACTTCCCACCTCCAACCCCTCTTCAGAGTGGAGGCACTGTACTTCCCACCTCCACCCCTCTTCAGAGTGCAGGCACTGTACTTCCCACCTCCAACCCCTCTTCAGAGTGCAGGCACTGTACTTCCCACCTCCACCCTCTTCAGAGTGCAGGCACTGTACTTCCCACCTCCACCCCTCTTCAGAGTGCAGGCACTGTACTTCCCACCTCCACCCCCTCTTCAGAGTGCAGGCACTGTACTTCCCACCTCCAACTCTTCTTCAGAGTGCAGGCACTGTACTTCCCACCTCCAACTCTTCTTCAGAGTGCAGGCACTGTACTTCCCACCTCCAACTCTTCTTCAGAGTGCAGGCACTGTACTTCCCACCTCCAACTCTTCTTCAGAGTGCAGGCACTGTACTTCCCACTTCCTCCAAGTGCCTTTATTAAGAGCTTGGAGGCACTTTCATGAAAGATGCCTCCAATTGCCTTTATCAAGGCTTGGAGACTCTCTCTTGAAAGATGCCTCCAAGTGCCTTAATCAAGAGCTTGGAGGCACTCTCTTGAAAGATGCCTCCAACTGCCTTTATCAAGAGCTTGGAGGCACTCTCTTGAAAGATGCCTCCAACTGCCTTTATCAAGAGCTTGGAGGCACTCTCTTGAAAGATACCTCCAACTGCCTTTATCAAGGCTTGGAGGCACTCTCTTGAAAGATGCCTCCAACTGCCTTTATCAAGAGCTTGGAGGCACTCTCTTGAAAGATGCCTCCAACTGCCTTTATCAAGAGCTTGGAGGCACTCTCTTGAAAGATGCCTTCAACTGCCTTTATCAAGAGCTTGGAGGCACTCTCTGAAAGATACCTCCAACTGCCTTTATCAAGGCTTGGAGGCACTCTCTTGAAAGATGCCTTCAACTGCCTTTATCAAGGCTTGGAGGCACTCTCTTGAAAGATGCCTTCAACTGCCTTTATCAAGAGCTTGGAGGCACTCTCTTGAAAGATGCCTTCAACTGCCTTTATTAAGAGCTTGGAGCCACTCTCTTGAAAGATACCTCCAACTGCCTTTATCAAGAGCTTGGAGGCACTCTCTTGAAAGATGCCTCCAACTGCCTTTATCAAGAGCTTGGAGGCACTCTCTTGAAAGATGCCTTCAACTGCCTTTATCAAGAGCTTGGAGGCACTCTCTTGAAAGATGCCTCCAACTGCCTTTATCAAGAGCTTGGAGGCACTCTCTTGAAAGATGCCTTCAACTGCCTTTATCAAGGCTTGGAGGCACTCTCTTGAAAGATACCTCCAACTGCCTTTATCAAGAGCTTGGAGGCACTCTCTTGAAAGATGCCTCCAACTGCCTTTATCAAGAGCTTGGAGGCACTCTCTTGAAAGATGCCTTCAACTGCCTTTATCAAGAGCTTGGAGGCACTCTCTTGAAAGATACCTCCAACTGCCTTTATCAAGGCTTGAAGGCACTCTCTTGAAAGATGCCTTCAACTGCCTTTATCAAGGCTTGGAGGCACTCTCTTGAAAGATGCCTTCAACTGCCTTTATCAAGAGCTTGGAGGCACTCTCTTGAAAGATGCCTTCAACTGCCTTTATTAAGAGCTTGGAGGCACTCTCTTGAAAGATACCTCCAACTGCCTTTATCAAGAGCTTGGAGGCACTCTCTGAAAGATGCCTCCAAGTGCCTTTATCAAGAGCTTGGAGGCACTCTCTGAAAGATGCCTTCAACTGCCTTTATCAAGAGCTTGGAGGCACTCTCTTGAAAGATACCTCCAACTGCCTTTATCAAGGCTTGGAGGCACTCTCTTGAAAGATGCCTTCAACTGCCTTTATCAAGGCTTGGAGGCACTCTCTTGAAAGATGCCTTCAACTGCCTTTATCAAGAGCTTGGAGGCACTCTCTTGAAAGATGCCTTCAACTGCCTTTATTAAGAGCTTGGAGGCACTCTCTTGAAAGATACCTCCAACTGCCTTTATCAAGAGCTTGGAGGCACTCTCTTGAAAGATGCCTCCAAGTGCCTTTATCAAGAGCTTGGAGGCACTCTCTTGAAAGATGCCTCCAACTGCCTTAATCAAGAGCTTGGAGGCACTCTCTTGAAAGATGCCTCCAACTGCCTTTATCAAGAGCTTGGAGGCACTCTCTTGAAAGATGCCTTCAACTGCCTTTATCAAGGCTTGGAGGCACTCTCTTGAAAGATACCTCCAACTGCCTTTATCAAGGCTTGGAGGCACTCTCTGGAAAATTGCCTCCAACTGCCTTTATCAAGAGCTTGGAGGCACTCTCTTGAAAGATGCCTCCAACTGCCTTTATCAAGAGCTTGGAGGCACTCTCTTGAAAGATGCCTTCAACTGCCTTTATCAAGGCTTGGAGGCACTCTCTTGAAAGATGCCTTCAACTGCCTTTATCAAGAGCTTGGAGGCACTCTCTTGAAAGATACCTCCAACTGCCTTTATCAAGAGCTTGGAGGCACTCTCTTGAAAGATGCCTTCAACTGCCTTTATCAAGGCTTGGAGGCACTCTCTTGAAAGATACCTCCAACTGCCTTTATCAAGAGCTTGGAGGCACTCTCTTGAAAGATGCCTCCAACTGCCTTTATCAAGGCTTGGAGGCACTCTCTTGAAAGATGCCTCCAACTGCCTTTATCAAGGCTTGGAGGCACTCTCTTGAAAGATGCCTCCAACTGCCTTTATCAAGGCTTGGAGGCACTCTCTTGAAAGATGCCTCCAACTGCCTTTATCAAGGCTTGGAGGCACTCTCTTGAAAGATACCTCCAAGTGCCTTTATCAAGAGCTTGGAGGCACTCTCTTGAAAGATACTCCAAGTGCCATTACCAAGAGTTTGTGTCAGTAGTAGTATTTGCATTTTACCAATAACCGTTACTGATTCACCGTCTCCATACATGAATCACTGACAGTTATGTGACTGGCGGGCTGACTTGGGACACCGCAGCACGCACACAATGACCCGGCTTGGTCATCTTATATCTACGTAAATACCCTAATCAATCCCCACACCGCTGCCACCATTTTGTCGTGTGGGTTCGAATGATGGATTTGGTAATAACACAAACGTAGCTTGGCTTGGTAACTTATATATTAGTGGTAAACATATGGAGAGCACTCAGGCCTGACCTGTCTGTCTCTATACCCTGCCTTGAACTGAGAAGCCCAGTGCCCGGAGGGCATTAAAAAAAACTCGTGACATCATGCTAGGTCAGCCTGAGTCATATAATGGTCAGTGATTCACGTATGGAGACGGTGAATCAGTAACAGTTATTGCTAAGATACAAATATAACTACTGACACTTGGAGGCACTCTTGAAAGATACCTCCAAGTGCCTTTATCAAGAGCTTGGAGGCACTCTTGAAAGATACCTCCAAGTGCCTTTATCAGGAGATTTGAGGCACTCTTGAAAGATACTTCCAAGTGCCTTTATCAAGAGCTTGGAGGCACTCTTGAAAGATGCCTCCAACTGCCTTTATAAAGAGCGAAGAGCTTGGAAAGACGGAAATCTTTATGAAGACCTTGAAAGACGGAATCAACAAAACTTAGACTTGAATTTGTACCTTTATACCTTTGAAGAGTTTCGAGATTTTATCTACTCTCTGAGCCCGGCCATGGGCCAAGCTCGTCTGGTGCTTGCCTGGTCAACCAGGCTGTTGCTGCTGGAGGCCCGCTGCCTCACATATCCATCACAGCCTGGTTGATGTGGCACCCGGTGAAGATACTTCTGGTAAGATGTTGAATAGTCTGGGACCCCAGATGTTAATACAGTGCTCCCGTATTGTCCCCACCGCACCCCTGCTCCTCACTGTGTTTATTTTACACTTCCTCCCATATCTCTCACTCCAGTATGTTGTTATAGCAGTGTGCAGATTTGGGACCAGGCCCTCGAGTACTTTCCAGGTATATATTATCATGTATCTCTCTCTCCTCCGCTCCAATGAGTACATGTTCAAGACTTGAAGGCGTTCCCAATAATTTAGATGTTTCAATGGCTCAATGTGAGTCGTAAACGATCTCTGAATTTGTTCCAGCTCTGATATTTCTCCTGCCCTGAACGGGGCCGTCAGCACTGAGCAGTATTCTAAGTGAGGGAGCACTAGCGATTTGAAGAGTGTCACCATCGGCATTATTTCCCTTGTTTTGAAAGTTCTCAATACCCACCCCGTCATCTTCCTGGCTGTTGAGATCTTTGTCTTGTTATGGTATTTAAAAGACAGATCAGCAGACATAATTATTCCCAAGTCCTTTACGTGTTCCTTTCGTTCTATGTGGTGACCCTCTTGCGTTTTGTATATAGTGTTCCTTTTGAGTTCTTCGTTTTTTCCATACCTAAGCAGCTGAAACTTATCCCCATTGAACGTCATGTTGTTCTCCACTGCCCACTGAAAGACCCTGCTTATGTCCTCCTGTAATTTTTCAGTGTCCTCTACCGTAGTGACTTTCATGCTTATTTTAGTGTCATCTGCAAATGATGATACAAAAGTGTGCTGGTTGTTTTTTTCTATGTCTGCTATGAGGATGAGAAACAGCAGAGGTGCCAGGACAGTGCCTTAGGGCACTGAGCGTTTGACCTCGCTGATGCTGGATCTTGCCCTGTTCACTTACTATTTTTTGTGTTCTGTGTGTCAGGAACTCAAAAATCCATCTGCCTACCTCTCCCGTAATGCCTATTCATTTTGTGCGCTATCACTCCATGATAGCATTTGTCAAACGCCTTTGCAAAGTCTGTGTAAATCACATCTGGTGGTGTATGAGTCAGGAAGCAGTGGTGTGTGTGTATGAGTCAGGAAGCAGTGGTAGTGTATGAGTCAGGAAGCAGTGGTGTGTGTGTATGAGTCAGGAAGCAGTGGTAGTGTACGAGTCAGGAAGCAGTGGTAGTGTATGAGGCAGGAAGCAGTGGTGTGTGTGTATGGGTCAGGAAGCAGTGGTGTGTGTGTGTGTATGGGTCAGGAAGCAGTGGTGTGTGTGTATGGGTCAGGAAGCAGTGGTGTGTGTGTGTATGGGTCACGAAGCAGTGGTGTGTGTGTGTGGGTCAAGAAGCAGTGGTGTGTGTGTGTATGAGTCAGGAAGCAGTGGTGTGTGTGTGTGTATGAGTCAGGAAGCAGTGGTGGTGTATGAGTCAGGAAGCAGTGGTGGTGTATGAGTCAGGAAGCAGTGGTGGTGTATGAGTCAGGAAGCAGTGGTGGTGTATGAGTCAGGAAGCAGTGGTGGTGTATGAGGCAGGAAGCAGTGGTGGTGTATGAGGCAGGAAGCAGTGGTGGTGTATGAGGCAGGAAGCAGTGGTGGTGTATGAGTCAGGAAGCAGTGGTGGTGTATGAGAGGGGACAGACAAAGCACCAGGGAGGGGGTGGGGGGGAGGGGAATGGGTGGTGTGGTTAGGTTCATTCATGGGAACACTCATGAATAACTTGTACTGCTTGCACTCCCGCCGCCCTCACACAGGTACTATACCTTCCAGTATTACATCACGCGTGTGCCTGCCTGTGTTCTGGCCTATTTGTGGTTTCAGGGTCGACTTTTAGCTCCTGGTCCCGCCTCTCCGCTGGTCGCTACTAGGTTCCCTCTCTCCTGGCTTCGTGTGCCCTATCATAATCATTCTCAAAGCTATGTATTGATCCTGCCTCTACCACTCCACTCTCCAGGTTATTCCATTTTCTGACCACTCTAAGGCGAAAGAAATCTTTCCTAGCATCCATGTATCTCATCTGTTTTTTTGCTGTGCCCTTGTATTCCTGTTTCCCATCTCTTGAGCAGTTTATCCCTAACCTTCCTATGAATTTCTCTAAGCGACACCTAATGTCATCAGGTCATCAGGTGTCACTGTTTAGTGTCTCCTCACAACTCAAACCCCTCAGCTCAGGAACTAGTCTCGGTGTAGACTTCTGTGCTTTTTTCCAGTTTCCTGACATGCTTTATCAGGTGTGCGGGCTCCATGTTGATGCTGAATATCACAATATGGGCCTGATATATGCCGTTTATAGTGCACTGAATGACTCCTTATTTGATAACCTTCAAAGCTAACCTAAGATTTGCCAGACGTGAGTTTCCTGAGGTAGTTATTCGATTGATGTGCACCTCGGGCGATATGCTCGGAACTATGCTCACATCACCTGCGAAGTGTGTTACTTCTGATTATTTCTTCCCTCATGTCGTTCTAGTACACAAGACATAATACTGGTTCCATTATTGACTCCTGTGGTTCTTTGTGGAGCTCCGCTTGTCACACCGTGAGTGCCTGAGTCAGTGCCTTCACACTAGCCTTCACTTTTTTTTTTTTTAGTATACATTAGTTTTTGTTTAAATTGAATTTCAGCTTTTGTGCCCGAAAGCAAAAGACTCGGCAGGCGTTGCAACATCCACACAATGAAAAGCAGGGGGCGCTGTGAGTCCACTAAAAGATAACACAATAAATGCCAGTGGCCTAACACTGTTTAACTGCCTCCCCAGTATACATAAGGGAGATTACCAATAGACCCCTGGCTGTCTTCAAGAGGGAGCTGGACAGACACCTAAAGTCAGTACCTGACCAACCAGGCTGCAATTCGTACGTTGGATTGTGTGCGGCCGGCAGTAACAAACTGGTCGATCTGGCCCTGATCCACCACGAGGCATGGTCACGGACCGGGCAGCGGGGGGCACTGACCCCCCCGGAACACCCTCCAAGTAGATTCCATCTAGGTAGGTAGCCTTTAACTTACATCCATCGTATTTACTACTGATCCTCTTAAATTATCTATTTATAATTGCGTATTTATAGAAAGGAAATAAAGAGGAAGCAGTAAACCACATACCAGTCTTGGTGACTTGTATACTAGATAAGGTACTAAAATGATAGTAAGAAACATTAGCTGAGCACTTTAAAATAAAAAGATATATAAGAAATAAACAGCACGAGTTTAGAGAGGACAAATCTTCACGAGTGACTGAAATATAGCATGAGAGAGAAGGTTGTGTAGAGTTCTTCCTAGACTGTAAGAATGCATTTAATAAGTACCACATAAGAAACTGTTATATAAACTAGACAAGCAGGCAGGGGTAACAGGGAAGGCACTCAAGTGGATACAAAAATACCCGGTGAATAGTAAGCAGAATAATAAAAAAGGAAGTGTGACGGTGGGCACAGGTAACGAGTTCGGTCCCCTCAAGGATGAGCGCTTGTGTAACCAGGATCCCTTAAACTTCATATTCTATCACAGACCCCTGCTGTTCCGGACATACCATACATCACTGGAAAGTGATTTCTACATACTCCTGTCTGCAGACTATGTGAAATTAGCGGGAAGGATGACAACCGAAAAAGACAGGAATAGGATCCAAGATCCCAGAATAGTCTACAGAAGTGGGTAGGAAGGTGGCTACTTGAATTAAATCCTGACAAGTGCCAAAGTAATGAGAACAGAAGTGGGAGTGAGAAGACCGAACACAGAATATAACCTTGATGGAGTGACGCTGCAACGTGTAAGGATGAACATTTAGGAGTAAAAATGATCATAAATATCACCAAAGCAATGCCAAATACATAACTTATGCAAAAGTAGTTAATTTAAGTAAAGGTTTCAGGAGCTTTAACAAAACCTTAGAATATTATACACCAGGTTGCACCTGATTAAGAATATATAGAAACTAGAGAAGATCCAGAGATTCGCAACAAGATTAGTACAAGAGCTGAGGTGAATGAACTACGATGAAGTAAAACTAAACCCTCCAGGAGGACGACGACCAGGAACATATGATAATAGCGTGCAAACAAGACTAAGGAACAGCATTTTAATATATGAGGAAAGGATGACAGCTAAGAATAAATGTGTCACAGGGGTGTTAGGAAGTACTTTTAAGTAAAACGTCCTAAATGTAGAGGTGTTAGAACAAACCACATATACTTTTAATTACCAAAAAAAAAAAAAAAAAAAAAACACCAAACCCGTGTGGGTGATGCAGCGCCAAATGACTGAGAAGATCTGACGGCAATGAAAAGTGTGAAGAGTGAGTTTGTGTTAAATTTACCCACAATACATTGTCAAGTGAAGGTATGATGGAGGGTGAGTGTGGAGAGCAGTCAAGGCGGTCCAACAAAGAGTTAAGAAGCGGAGCCAGAGGTCTTTATCAAGACAAACAGATAAACCTGGCAAGGTGAATATATCTTAATATCAATGATACATAATACAGAGAAGTTGAAGAATGATTATGTAGACGCTTCAGCAACCAGTGGGTATATCAATACAATACAGGGACAAAAACAATGAGTCGTCCAGCCCAGCAGCAAAGGCAGAAGTGGGTTGATATACTGGAGTCAGATAAAGTGCAGCAGATGAAGGTATTCCCCAGTGGAAGTAGGTCACGCCCAGGAGTTGAACCAAAGGCAGTAAGTACTGTAGTTGTAGAGGTGTTGTGTGTACCAAGAATCCATGATGTTGTTGTGTCTGACAAATATTATAACATCAATGGTATATAATACTGACAAGTGGGTGTGTAGTAGCGAGTAGCAGTGAGGTGAAGAAGTGAGGTGAAGAAGTGAGGTGAAGAAGTGAGGTGAAGAAGTGAGGTGAAGAAGTGAGGTGAAGAAGTGCGGTGCGTGTCAGATGACGGTCACAACTCAGCCTCCAAGTGGTTGTCTATCAAGAGGTTCACTTAGATGAATGAGATACTTGTGCAACACTTTGGTATCTTTATTGACCAGACGTTTCGCCTGCTTACCAGGCTTCTTCAGTCGAAATATACAGAGCAGAAGTAATAGATATTTAGATAGGACGTGGTCAGTCCCTAAGCCTTGATGAGTACTCATTATTATAATCATAAACAGGCGCTAAACTCGTAGGTCTGATGAGTGCGCAGCTTTATCAAAGCTACGGAACTGAACACACCAAGGCTGAGGGACTGACTACCTCATATCAACATCTTTTGTGATTCTACTCTCTGCATTTCGACTGAGGAAGCCTGCTGAGCAGGCGAAACGTCTACCAGACTGTTACACGAGCATCTTATTCATGTAGCTGAACCTCCTGACAGACAATCTCTTTAAGACTTGTAGATAAATAGTTCTGAGAACACACACAATCTTGAATAAGACACTTGGGCATATAATATATATATATATATATATATATATATATATATATATATATATATATATATATATATATATATATATATATATATATATTGTGGAAACGTTTCGGTAATCAGTGGCTTCCTCAGTCCAATACAGAGAAGAATGGTTGAAGATCAAAAGGAGTTTGAAGTAATGAGTCCCTCAGTCTGGAGTCGATGAAATTAGTCCAACCATTCTCCTCTGTATAGGAGTGATGAAGCCACTGGTGGGCGAAACGTTTCCACAATAAAGATACCCAAGTGTTGTACTTGAAGGTTGAGTCATCACGTCACCTGGCACACACCTCACTTGTTCTTCACTTCACTCTTAATATTGCTCACCTTTTCTTACCTGGTGTCTGTGTTTGTATTCTTATAATACGCCCACTGTGCGCACCTAAGTTTGTTTACCAACCTTTCGTATCTCATAACATTGATTATCTATGTTCTGTCCTCTTAAAATTAGCATATATTATTTTTTTTTTTCAATTTCCCATAGATACAACATATATTACCTTGTCTGAATATATTATATGTATGTGTCGTCTACCTGCAGCCAAGTGTGTCGTAAGTCGAGTGTATACACTACAGTATACCTTTGATATACCTTTGAAGAGTTTAGAGAGGTTCACTACTCTCGGAGCCCGGCCATGGACCAGGCTCGTCTAGTGCTTGCCTGGTCAACCAGGCTGTCGCTGCTGGAGGCCCACTGTCCCACATATTCATCACAGCCTTGTTGATCTGGCACCTATGAGCGAGTGTTGTGATCAAGTGTACCTCTCAATAATAACGCACATCCTATGTTAATATGGGTGCAATCCAACCTCACTTGTGTTGTCTTACACATTACGCTGTACCAATTTCTACGTCTTACCTGTGACATACCTATGACCGATTTCGAGTGTCTTCCTAATCCGACAGCCCGGCTTAGGGCCAGGCTTTTCTGTTTCTCGCCTAGTCAACTACAGCCTGGTTGATTATGGCACTTGACGAGGATAAGTTCTGGTTGGGTATGGGTATACCTTACCTTTAATACTCCCGCAGGCCACCCCTGGCCTAGAATGAGCCAGGAGGGGCCAGGGTATGGATATCCGAAAGACGTATTTGAAGGACGTTTCCGAGGAGTCAATGCCCCCGCGGCATTGACTCCACATTCTCTGTATTTCATGTCCGTTTAGCTAATTCATCAACTTTATCATGCCCCCGGAGGCCTATGTGAGACGAAGGACACAAAAGCTTAACTGTAATTCCTTTTTGATATTTGTGTTTATCTGTGCCTAGCTACATACACAAGTATGCTACATTCTGGTCTCCGGCTATTTAGAGCAAGTAATGAGGAGAGTAGGTTACAATCAAACTGCGTATGAACAATCAAAGTCAGTACTGGAGAAACCAGGGGTATGGGCACCAGGGGCCATACCAGGTAGGACATCACCAGTGGTACTAACGAAACACAAAGAAAGACCAAACATCCCAAATGGTAACTCCTGCTTCATATTTGCAAATATTCAGGGTCTGAAATCAAATAAAAATGATAGTTATGTTAGTGGACTCCTATCAGAAGCGAATGCCATGTTTGGAGCATTTACAGAAACACATACAAGGGATGTTTTGAACGGAGAGATTAAGATAGAAAACTATAACATGTATAGATGTGATAGAATTAATAGGTCACAGGGAGGAGTAGGACTCTATGTAAAAGATACTCTCTGTTGCACAGAAGTGTTCAACGCTACGAATGATATAGTAGAAATCCTCGGCATTAAAGTGGAAAATAGGAATCTAGTAATTATCCTAGTATACAAACCACCATCACCAACTGCGGAGGAATTCACAGAGCAGTTAAGGAAGATAGATAGCTATCTGGATAGGCTAGAGAATCCCACCCCAAACATTTTACTCCTTGGAGATTTTAATCTCCCTCATGTAAAATGGAAGATGAGGCAACATAATGTTATACCAGAAATATCTCCTGGAAGTACCCTGGCTCAACAGGCACATACCAAGGAACTAATGAGGCTTTGTGAAAAGTACTCATTAAACCAACAGATAATTGATCCCACTAGAAATGAAAATACCCTGGATTTGATATTCACAAACAACGAGGAACTAATCAGAGACATAACAGTTACAAAAACAATATACTCTGATCATAACATCATAGAAGTTCAAACGAGTATTAACTCAGGGTTAGGGAACTGCGGCACTAATGTTAGAGACATTAGTTTAATTTTAATAACCATAGAATTGACTGGGAAAATATAAACCAAGAGCTATCAGACATATCATGGGAATCAGACATGAGCACCCTAAATCCCCACCAGTGCCTAGAGAAGCTGAATACAGAAGCATACAAGGTATGTATGAAACACGTACCATTGAGGAAACCCAGAAGAAGATCAGATATAGAGAGAGAGCGTAGGAGATGGTACAGGAGAAGAAAACGGATTACTGAATTGTTGAAAAACACAAATATGTTGCAACAGAGGAGAGATAGCCTTAACCGAGAGATCACTGAATTAGAGCAAAAACTTAAGATGTCATACCTAACAGAAGAAGTACAAAGGGAACAAAGAGCCATACAGGATATTGCAAGAAACCCAAAATATTTCTATTCCTATGCAAAATCCAAGCTAAGAACTACCTGTAGAATTGGACCATTATTGCGAGGAGATTCGTATACTGACGATGAACAGGAAATGAGTGAAATCCTAAAAGAACAGTATGAGTCAGTGTTCAGCAACCCACTAAATGACAGCAAGGTAGAAAATGCAGAGATATTTTTCACTCCAGCAGAAGGCCGCGCAGACCAACTAACTGACATTAGTACAAATCCCATAGATTTGGAAAAAGAAATGGACAACATGCCCACTCACTCAGCACCTGGACCAGATTCATGGAATGCTTTATTTATAAAGAAGTGTAAAGTACCATTAGCAAGAGCCCTTAGTGTTCTTTGGAGAAAGAGCTTAGATCTAGGTGAAATACCGGAGGCCTTAAAGATTGCAGACATAGCTCCTTTGCATAAGGGAGGTAGTAGAGCACTAGCTAAAAATTACAGACCAGTAGCCCTAACTTCTCACATCATAAAAATCTTTTGAAAGAGTGATGAGACGGCAGATTACAAAGTTCATGGACCAGCACAACCAACATAACCCGAACCAGCATGGCTTTAGAGCGTCGGGACGATCATGCCTGTCACAGCTGCTGAACCATTTTGACAGAATTACGGAGGCGTTGGAAGACGACCAAAACGCAGATGTGATTTACACAGATTTTGCAAAGATGTTTGACAAATGCGATAGTGGAGTGATAGCGCACAAAATGAGGGCCATAGGCATTACGGGGAAGGTAGGCAGATGGATTTTTGAGTTCCTAACACACAGAACACAAAAAGTAGTAGTGAACAGGGCAAGATCTAGCTTCAGCGAGGTCAAAAGCTCAGTGCTCCAAGGCACTGTCCTGGCACCTCTGCTGTTTCTCATCCTCATAGCAGACATAGATAAAAACACCCAGCACACTTTTGTATCATCATTTGCAGATGACACTAAAATAAGCATGAAAGTCACTACGGTAGAGGACACTGAAAAATTACAGGAAGACATGAGCAGGGTCTTCCAGTGGGCAGTGGAGAACAACATGACGTTCAATGGTGATAAGTTTCAGCTGCTTAGGTATGGAAAAAATGAAGAACTCAAAAGGAACACTATACAAAACGCAAGAGGGTCACCACCATAGAACGAAAGGAACACGTAAAGGACTTGGGAATAATTATGTCTGCTGATCTGTCTTTTAAAGACCATAACAAGACAAAGATCATAACAGCCAGGATGATGACGGGGTGGGTATTGAGAACTTTCAAAACAAGGGAAATAATGCCGATGGTGACACTCTTCAAATCGCTAGTGCTCCCTCACTTAGAATACTGCTCAGTGCTGACGGCCCCGTTCAGGGCAGGAGAAATATCTGAGCTGGAACAAATTCAGAGATCGTTTACGGCTCACATTAAGCCATTGAAACATCTAAATTATTGGGAACGCCTTCAAGTCTTGAACATGTACTCATTGGAGCGGAGGAGAGAGAGATACATGATAATATATACTTGGAAAGCACTTGAGGGCCTGGTCCCAAATCTGCACACTGCCATAACAACATACTGGTGTGAGAGATATGGGAGAAAGTGTAAAATAAACCCAGTGAGGAGCAGGGATGCGGTGGGGACAATACGGGAGCACTGTATTAACATTCGGGGTCCCAGACTATTCAACATCTTACCAGAAGATATCCGAAACATTGCTGGAACCAGTGTAGAAGCCTTCAAGAGAAAACTGGACAAGTATCTTCACCAGGTGCCAGATCAACCAGGCTGTGATGGATATGTGGGGCAGCGGGCCTCCAGCAGCAACAGCCTGGTTGACCAGGCAAGCACCAGACGAGCCTGGCCCATGGCCGGGCTCAGAGAGTAGATAAACTCTCGAAACTCGTCAAAGGTATATCAAAGGTGTTGTCGTAGTTTCCACAATGATGAGAGCAACAAGTATAGCAAATAGTTCAGTTTGTAGTTGGAAGCTGATAATACTATAATACACCTGTGTATTATAGTATCATCAGCTGGCTTACCATAATAACACTTCTCGCCCTCCCACTATCAAGGTTAAGGGAGCCATCAGCGTGCATATTCTGTGTGATAGTATTCTGCGTCCTAAATTCGTGTGTGAAAAAAACCCTACCACGGGTGGGGTTAGAATAATGAGAAATTTCAATTACTCAGATACGGAAAACGTGAGGAAATTAAAATCTCATCGGAGTACAAAACTAATTCCAACCACACAATAGAGCGAAAAACTAATGTCAAAGACCTGGGAGTGATCATGTCAGAGGATCTCACCTTCAAGGACCATAACACCGTAGCAATCGCATCTGCTAGAAAAATGACAGGATGGATAATGAGAACCTTCAAAACCAGGGATGCCAAGCCCATGTTGACACTTTACAAATCGCTTGTTCTATCTAGGCTGGAATATTGCTGCACACTAACTGCACCTTTCAAGGCAGGTGAAATTGCTGACCTTGAAAATGTGCAGAGAACCTTCACGGCACGCATAAGTGCGATAAACCACCTCAATTACTGGGAACACTTGAAGTTTTAAACCTGTACTCCCTAGAACGCAGGCGGGAGAGATACATTGTTATATACACGTTGAAAATTCTCGAGGGATTAGTACCAAACTTGCACACGAAAATCACTCCCTACGAAAGCAAAAGACTCGGCAGGCGATATAACATCCCCCCAATGAAGAGCAGGGGTGCCACTAGCACGTTGAGGGACAACACAATAAGTGTCAGGAGCCCAAGATTGTTCAACTTCCTCCCACCATACATAAGGGGGATTACCAACAAACCCCTGGCTGTCTTCAAGCAGGCACTGGACAGGCACCTAAAGTCGGTACCTGACCAGCCAGGCTGTGGTTCGTACGTTGGACTGCGTGCAGCCAGCAGTAACAGCCTGGTTGATCAGGCTCTGGTCCAACATGAGGCCTGGTCACAGACCAGGCCGCAGGGGCGTTGACCCCTGGAATTCTCTCCAGGTAAAGAACCCGCGATCAGAGTCTCAAAACTCCAGACCGTCGCGTTAGCCACTGGGCCACGGTCTGGAGTTTTGAGACTCTCTGATCGCGGGTTCTAACCCCACCCGTGGTATGGTTTGTTTGCAATCGTGTCATTACGATTTCGTGAGTCGTGTATGTGTTCAGGAGCACTGATTTTAGAAAGTAATCGAAGCTGAGGATCGTGCATGATTAGTTTCTTGGGAGGACAGGTGGGCATAGTGTTATCAAAAGCTGTTATCTGCCAGGGTGGCGGGAAATGTTGTTCCTTCCTAACATGATAAAATTTATGTAGTCCAAACATTTTTATGTGTGGGGTTGTTATTTGAACCCATCTTGATTTACTTGTCCCATGAATTATTTGTTCTAGAAATTCTTTATGAACAACATTGCTTTGATCAGCAGGCAGCAACATCAGCAGCTTCACTCCTTCATGACATTAATTTCACGTATTTTATCAGCAACACTTGGTATACCTAATTATTTCCTCATATTAAATATTTTGAGGGTTACAGGACAGCCCAGAATAACTTTCTGGGATTCATTTTTTTTGTAGAGTCTTTCAATGGTTCTACTGTGTTGAAGGACTAAACTGATGATTGGTAACCTATTAACGATCTTATGTCCGCTACGTACATTATTTTTGTTTACCTGGAGAGAGTTCCGGGGGTCAACGCCCCCGCGGCCCGGTCTGTGACCGGGATTATTCCTTACAACACTTCTTGACAGCTTTAAGTCTATCCTTACATTGGTTAAGTTTATTCACGGTTATTAGTGCACATGGAACAATAATACCTGGATATTTACACGACACAATCAATACGCCTGCTAATGTGTCTGTTTAACACTGATCTTTTCTGCAAAAATTATAAGACTAAGATTATTACAGGCTGTCTGTACATGATTTAGAGTGGTTTGCATTTCATGATGTGTTTTAGTATGCACAAGAATATCATCAGCGTAGTTATCCTGCTGGAGATCTTGTCCAGTTCTCTCTTAAAGACCGCCAAAGGTTTGTTGATATGTTTTCCAATGGACGGATTGAGCGTTTAAGAGTAGGGAACCTCTGATTCTTTTAGTGTACCATTTGCGCCCCTGCTTTTTAGTGGAGGTATTTTGTACCATCTGCCAAGTCTCTTGTCATACGGAGTGACTTCGTTTTCCAGGTTTAGAACCAGTCCTTCCAGGATTTTCCAGGTGCAAATTACTACGTACTTTCTCGCTTACGTTCCAAGGAATATGGTTGCAGGAACTTAAAACGTTTTCAGTCGTTCGGATTCTTGACTGAGTTTATACGAGTAGTGAAGGCTCTATGTACATTATCCAGCCCAGCAATCTCGGCTGCCTTGAAGGGGGCCGTCAGTATATAACAGTATTTCAGCCTGGAGAGAACCAGTGACTTAACGAGTATCTTCACTGACTCATTATCTCGTCTTGAAAGTTTTAAATACCCAACCTAGCAATGGCAACACTCTTCTGATCCTTGAATGTGAGATCTTCATGTATCATTTAAGTCTCGCACATGCGATTTAAGCTCTACTGAATAATTTAAGTTTGTTCTGTACTCCGTTAGTCTTTATTTGGTCCAATCTTCCATAGAGGGGCAACTGAAACTTATCTTCGTTAAACAAAGAATAGGCCCACTGGAAGACCTGATTTATATCCGCCTGAAGATTGTCTTCGACGGACGTCACTCTCACAGATTCTGGTGTCATCAGCAAAAGATGTATCACGGTGCTATGATTTATATCCTTGTCGATGTCGGATATAAGAACGAGAAACAGAAGTGGGGCAAGTACCGTGCCTTGAAGAACACAGCTTTTCACTGTCAGCGTCCGACTTCACTCTGTTTACCACTACTCTCTGGGTTCTATTCGTCAAGTTAAATATTTATCTGCAAACTTTTTACCAGTTATTGTTCATTGCAAGAATTTTGTGCGCAATCACCATGGCCACACTTGTCGAATGTTTTAGCGAAATGTGATCACTCAGCTAGTCTTCCAGAGTATCCATTGTGTGTTGCATAAGCTCTGAACAATTACCAGGTAAACAAACAAGAGAGACGTCTGGCAGTGTGGTGTCGGCGGAAAAGAAATATAAAATCGACAGGTTTCTTACATGTTGTATGTAATGTGTTCCTCAAGTGAGCCTCCTGGAGGCTTGTGTGGCGCTCTTGATCCAAGGAACAGGACAAGCCATCCCCATCCTTTCACTGAATTTTACTGCCTCCCATTCTCACAGGTATTCTATCACTACCTACGGGTTAAACCATCACAATATAATAATTCATGAAAAATGTTCATCCTTACTCTAAAATTGTGTACATGAACACGTGTACGTGTACCATGTTGTATACAGTACTCGTGTACGTGTACCATGTTGTATACAGTACTCGTGTACGTGTACCATGTTGTATACAGTACTCGTGTACGTGTACTATGTTGTATACAGTACTCGTGTACGTGTACTATGTTGTATACAGTACTCGTGTACGTGTACCATGTTGTATACAGTACTCGTGTACGTGTACTATGTTGTATACAGTACTCGTGTACGTGTACTATGTTGTATACAGTACTCGTGTACGTGTACCATGTTGTATACAGTACTCGTGTACGTGTACTATGTTGTATACAGTACTCGTGTACGTGTACTATGTTGTATACAGTACTCGTGTACGTGTACCATGTTGTATACAGTACTCGTGTACGTGTACCATGTTGTATACAGTACTCGTGTACGTGTACCATGTTGTATACAGTACTCGTGTACGTGTACCATGTTGTATACAGTACTCGTGTACGTGTACTATGTTGTATACAGTACTCGTGTACGTGTACTATGTTGTATACAGTACTCGTGTACGTGTACCATGTTGTATACAGTACTCGTGTACGTGTACCATGTTGTATACAGTACTCGTGTACGTGTACCATGTTGTATACAGTACTCGTGTACGTGTACCATGTATACAGTACTCGTGTACGTGTATCATGTTGTATACAGTACTCGTGTACGTGTACTATGTTGTATACAGTACTCGTGTACGTGTACTATGTTGTATACAGTACTCGTGTACGTGTACCATGTTGTATACAGTACTCGTGTACGTGTACCATGTTGTATACAGTACTCGTGTACGTGTACCATGTTGTATACAGTACTCGTGTACGTGTACCATGTATACAGTACTCGTGTACGTGTACCATGTATACAGTACTCGTGTACGTGTACCATGTTGTATACAGTACTCGTGTACGTGTACCATGTTGTATACAGTACTCGTGTACGTGTACTATGTTGTATACAGTACTCGTGTACGTGTACTATGTTGTATACAGTACTCGTGTACGTGTACTATGTTGTATACAGTACTCGTGTACTTGCACCATGTTGTATACAGTACTCGATTCCAGGCTGAGGGACTGATTACCTCAAACTCCTCCTCTCCTTATACCATCCTGCTTTGTATTGGACTGATGAAGCCACTGTGTGGCGAAACGTTTCTTCAATACAGTTTCCCATATGTTGCATAAGTGTCTCAACTCTTCAACTTGTTGGTTTCCAAAACCATTTGTCACAACCTTCCTACTCTCTCATTAACAGTGGTACAACCTTCCTACTCTCTCATTAACAGTGGTACAACCTTCCTACTCTCTCATTAACAGTGGTACAACCTTCCTATTCTCTCATTAACAGTGGTACAACCTTCCTATTCTCTCATTAACAGTGGTACAACCTTCCTACTCTCTCATTAACAGTGGTACAACCTTCCTATTCTCTCATTAACAGTGGTACAACCTTCCTATTCTCTCATTAACAGTGGTACAACCTTCCTACTCTCTCATTAACAGTGGTACAACCTTCCTATTCTCTCATTAACAGTGGTACAACCTTCCTATTCTCTCATTAACAGTGGTACAACCTTCCTATTCTCTCATTAACAGTGGTACAACCTTCCTACTCTCTCATTAACAGTGGTACAACCTTCCTATTCTCTCATTAACAGTGGTACAACCTTCCTATTCTCTCATTAACAGTGGTACAACCTTCCTACTCTCTCATTAACAGTGGTACAACCTTCCTATTCTCTCATTAACAGTGGTACAACCTTCCTACTCTCTCATTAACAGTGGTACAACCTTCCTACTCTCTCATTAACAGTGGTACAACCTTCCTACTCTCTCATTAACAGTGGTACAACCTTCCTACTCTCTCATTAACAGTTGTACAACCTTCCTACTCAGTAACAGTGGTACAACCTTCCTACTCTCTCATTAACAGTGGTACAACCTTCCTACTCTCTCATTAACAGTGGTACAACCTTCCTACTCTCTCATTAACAGTGGTACAACCTTCCTATTCTCTCATTAACAGTGGTACAACCTTCCTATTCTCTCATTAACAGTGGTACAACCTTCCTACTCTCTCATTAACAGTGGTACAACCTTCCTATTCTCTCATTAACAGTGGTACAACCTTCCTACTCTCTCATTAACAGTGGTACAACCTTCCTACTCTCTCATTAACAGTGGTACAACCTTCCTACTCTCTCATTAACAGTGGTACAACCTTCCTACTCTCTCATTAACAGTGGTACAACCTTCCTACTCAGTAACAGTGGTACAACCTTCCTACTCAGTAACAGTGGTACAACCTTCCTACTCTCTCATTAACAGTGGTACAACCTTCCTACTCTCTCATTAACAGTGGTACAACCTTCCTACTCTCTCATTAACAGTGGTACAACCTTCCTATTCTCTCATTAACAGTGGTACAACCTTCCTATTCTCTCATTAACAGTGGTACAACCTTCCTATTCTCTCATTAACAGTGGTACAACCTTCCTATTCTCTCATTAACAGTGGTACAACCTTCCTACTCTCTCATTAACAGTGGTACAACCTTCCTATTCTCTCATTAACAGTGGTACAACCTTCCTATTCTCTCATTAACAGTGGTACAACCTTCCTATTCTCTCATTAACAGTGGTACAACCTTCCTACTCTCTCATTAACAGTGGTACAACCTTCCTATTCTTCATTAACAGTGGTACAACCTTCCTACTCTCTCATTAACAGTGGTACAACCTTCCTACTCTCTCATTAACAGTGGTACAACCTTCCTACTCTCTCATTAACAGTGGTACAACCTTCCTACTCTCTCATTAACAGTGGTACAACCTTCCTACTCTCTCATTAACAGTGGTACAACCTTCCTACTCAGTAACAGTGGTACAACCTTCCTACTCAGTAACAGTGGTACAACCTTCCTACTCAGTAACAGTGGTACAACCTTCCTACTCAGTAACAGTGGTACAACCTTCCTACTCAGTAACAGTGGTACAACCTTCCTACTCAGTAACAGTGGTACAACCTTCCTACTCTCTCATTAACAGTGGTACAACCTTCCTACTCTCTCATTAACAGTGGTACAACCTTCCTACTCTCTCATTAACAGTGGTACAACCTTCCTACTCTCTCATTAACAGTGGTACAACCTTCCTACTCTCTCATTAACAGTGGTACAACCTTCCTACTCTCTCATTAACAGTGGTACAACCTTCCTACTCAGTAACAGTGGTACAACCTTCCTACTCTCTCATTAACAGTGGTACAACCTTCCTATTCTCATTAACAGTGGTACAACCTTCCTATTCTCTCATTAACAGTGGTACAACCTTCCTATTCTCTCATTAACAGTGGTACAACCTTCCTATTCTCTCATTAATAGTGGTACAACCTTCCTATTCTCTCATTAACAGTGGTACAACCTTCCTACTCTCTCATTAACAGTGGTACAACCTTCCTATTCTCTCATTAACAGTGGTACAACCTTCCTATTCTCTCATTAACAGTGGTACAACCTTCCTATTCTCTCATTAACAGTGGTACAACCTTCCTACTCTCTCATTAACAGTGGTACAACCTTCCTATTCTCTCATTAACAGTGGTACAACCTTCCTACCTCTCATTAACAGTGGTACAACCTTCCTACTCTCATTAACAGTGTACAACCTCCTACTCTCATTAACAGTGGTACAACCTTCCTACTCTCTCATTAACAGTGGTACAACCTTCCTACTCAGTAACAGTGGTACAACCTTCCTACTCTCTCATTAACAGTGGTACAACCTTCCTACTCTCTCATTAACAGTGGTACAACCTTCCTACTCATTAACAGTGGTACAACCTTCCTACTCTCTCATTAACAGTGGTACAACCTTCCTACTCAGTAACAGTGGTACAACCTTCCTACTCTCTCATTAACAGTGTTACAACCTTCCTACTCAGTAACAGTGGTACAACCTTCATATTCAGTAACAATGGTACAACCTTCCTACTCTCATTAACAGTGGTACAACCTTCATACTCTCTCATTAACGGTGGTACAACCTTCCTATTGTCTCAGTAACAGTGGTACAACCTTCTTATTGTCTCGGTAACAGTGGTACAACCTTCCTATTGTCT